>CAVNYN010272506.1:0-44257 GCA_963692815.1 Nyctanthes arbor-tristis | reverse complement strand
TAATGTCAACTTCAGTTATTGAATTTCTGAAAAGTTAAAAAGGGGCGGTTGAATATATTCACTTTAAAAAGTGTTTAGGCTACAAAATCAAACTATTGTGTAAATAAAGGATTAAAGGTAAAAGTGAACTCATTTTCATGGCTACTTACATCCATGAAGGAGGACATGCAAAGCCTTAATTCTACACAAAAGTCAAAGCTTCTAGAATTGTTTGACAAGATTATATTGCAAATTGATGTCGATCGACCAAGACATGATCTTGTTGTCGTGCGACCAAGCAATGACTTGTCATCAACATGCCATTGGAGATCAACAAATGGTACACTAAAAAAAAATGCTGTCATTGTATCAAGCGGACTACCGCTACAAATTATGTAAGACAAGTTGGGTGTCCATATTCATTACCACTCCAACTTGAGGGGGAATGTTAAGGAAATAGTTATGATTGAGCCAAATGTACACTAATTAAGGGATTGAGGATGAAGTAATAGAGGCAAATTGAGGGATTGAAGATAATGGGGTAAATTGTAGCATCATTTGTCTCATTTCCTATTTTGTTATATCAGCTTGTACTATAAATTAGAATGCTCTTCAATGAATAAAAAAACTCCGATTATTTTTTTCTACATAATTCTTCAAATATTACATGAAAATATAAACCTTTATTTATAATAAAATACATAGGTCTTATAATAACTTGCCAACAGACAAGAACTACATAATTTGAATTGAATTCTCCTGGATTCCCGGCACTTATGGAACAAAATGACATATAAATTTTTTTTTTTTAATTTTCATTTTATGTACTTATGTTTATACGTGTTTTTAATTCTTTACGTACATTAAGAAAGATTGTTCAGCGATCACGACGGAAAAATAATAAAATGAAATGACGAATTTTATAAAAATGTTTTCAGAGGGAAATGGTCTTCGTAGTCATCTAATTAATTACAGAAGAATTATTTATATTCCTCGGTAATCAGGATTTGGAATTCAAATTAAAAAAATAAGTGCAGGAATTTGAGAAGGTAGAAATGTGGGTTGGATCTGAACGAGCTTAAAATTGTTTAATTTGGTCCCTGCAGCTTCGCTAGGCAGTAACAAGAAGGTTGCCGAAGGAGAAAGATGATTCTTTAGAAGGATTGATTCTTTTGTGAGAACATGTGGTTGAACAGTAAAAAATGTTATTATTTCCATCCCACAAATATAAGTATGTATTTCTTTTTTTATCTGTCACAAAATATATGCCATAAACCTTTTGAAAATATAGTTGAAAAATTACTTTTCTTATATATTCATATTTAATATGAATTATTATCAACATTGTTGATACCAAGTGTGAGGTCAAAGTGAATGTCCCATAAGCGAAGGGGTTGACCCTCTTGACCACAAGTAGGTGACCTAGCAATGTGGGCCCATGAGTAGTCCTCTAGTCTCCACATGAGGTCAAAAGTGGCATACCTAAACCCAGGAGGGTCAATGTGTAACTCAGCATGTCAGCTCTTGAGACCAGCTCATGACCTATCGGACATCCAAAACGCTCCCAACAAGTCAGCTCATGAGGTCAAAAGGCTGAAAGACCTAGGGACCTAAGCATGCCTCCTCACACTTGCGAGCTGTAAGACAACTTGTAGGTCAACTTGCATAACCTTATCTATTAAGAGATGAAGTACAATAGCATTAAAAATAAAGTTAGTATTTGTCTTTTGCATGACATCATTTAGCTAACAATTAGTTAGCAAAGCCAGCACTTAACACCAGCTAATTGTACATGCAAAGCCTCTCATAGGTCGGGCATTAAATGCATACTAATACCATCATTACTTGCCAAATCAAATGCTATAAAAGAGGGAGATAGGCGAGAGACATTAACTCTCCTCATTTGCAATAAATCTTTGTCTTCTTCACATTTATTTCTCTCATAACTCTCTCTACAAATCCACCAAACTCATCAAAACCTTCATATTTATTATTCAAATTTAATTTAAATACAAGTTTCTCGTGTAAACAAATTCATTTGTTGAGTTAAAGCTAAAATTTGATATCAACAGACATAAACGAATTATATAAAGTGCAATGTAAATGGTATGTTAGGGACATGTTTTTTAATTTTACCTTTCAAACACTATTAATTACAATTTTTGTAATCTTTGGTGAAAATGAGAATGAGTCTATCTTTGTGAGGCAGAGGTAGTACTAATTTATGAAGTATAAGATTACTTTTATGGGTAAACGCGTAGTTGGAAATAACTCTAAACGTTCATTTTAAGGGTTAATTTCACATCATGATTTCTATGGATGGTAGATCGGCTTCTTGTATGGAGCTGGAGAAACCAAGTGACTTGACTATTTTTTATTGGTTCTCAAACTCTATATAGGAGCTCGATCTGCCTCTATAGAAAAACTGAATTTTACATATGGTCTCAAAATTTTGTACTTTCTATCAACTGTTTTTCCAACACAATGGATATGGATCCCAAGCTTTCATAAAGTTGTATATAATGTCCCTTGTGACATTTGTACCCTGTATTCTATAAATAAAAATAAAAATAAAAATAGATTTGAGAGAAAAAAATGAAAAGAAAAATAATAATAAAAATGAAAAGAAAAAATAATTTTTCCTAGTTGCTTATCCCACTCCTACAGTACTACTACCAACTTAAACGAAAATGACAAACATTGGGAGCATTTTGGGGTTGTCTGGGGAGGGGGAGGGCAGGGGTGGGGGTGGTCTTTTCCTTGCTATTTCCAGCATCAATGGGAAAAGCAAAAGGCATAATGGAGGTCTTCTCGTTCAGAATTGCATGGGTTTCAAGACAACTCAAAACCTCCTTGAAGGCCACAAGCTAAAAATCTAGCTCGAGAACTAAAAAATTGAGCGCTTAGTGGATAGTATAGTATCTACTTAAAATTTCAAAGACTATAGAAAATTCAAAATCAATGTCAAAATTAGAGAAAAAATTTGAACCTAATAAAATGCATAAAATTTTGAACCTAATAAAATGCATCTTATCATTTACATTTCGCACGTACTTAATAATAATAATAATAATAATAATAATATACCATTTTTCTATGAAACCTATAGAGCTCTAAAAAGGAGTCGGATTAATCAAAAAAAACCTCATATACGAATATGTACGAAATCACATGCAAATTTATAAAATTACACTTGGTTTCATAACTTAATTTTTTTTAATTAGTAGTTGGGCACGCACTTGCGTGTGTTTTTCAATCTAATATATAGAAAAAGAAATAAAAATGAATATTGGTAAATTTGCAACATATATATATGTCTACTTTCAAAAAAAAAAAAAAAAACAAAAAACAAAACAAAGGGCTTATTAACAAATACAAATATTGACAAACATTATACAAAAAATAGGGCCATGTGGGACAATTTAAAAATTCAGGTGGTCACATTACGACCTTAAGTACTAGTCATAGAGTGACTCACCTCCGGTGAGTTACAACTCCTCTCCAACGAGTTACAATTACGCATTTGACGAGGCACAACTCATCTCCGGTGAGTCAAAGTGAAGTTTTTGACCAGTCATAACTTGATTCTAGTGAGTTGCAATTCATCAGCTATCGGCGAGTCACAACTTACCAGTCACAATAGAAAAACCACTATCGAAACCCTAGTCACCGTCTCCATAACCTATAAAATTACCATCTTCCATCACGTAGCTGCCAATCACCTAACAACCACCTCTATTTTTTTTATTCTAAAATTCCTTTTCCGATTTGAAATCAATCTAAAATCGCTTATCACAGAAAAAAAAAAAATCACAAAAGCCTAACCGCCAAATCACGTAAGAGATCGAATATCACCTCCTAATCATATAAACCGTACTTCGAAAATCACCCTCATGTAAACCCTAATCTGAAACTAAAACGAACCCTAACTTGAGAACAAAGCGCCAGAATTTGAAAATGAACCCTAATCTGACATCAACTCCCAATTCCATGTGAAATCAAATCACAATCTAATTTCAACGATTACAACTGGTGAATCACCGACATCCACGAAGTAAACAGTGGCGGGAAGGAAGAGAAGGCGGTGGCTGATTGGCGGCCGGTCAAATTTCATTTCAGAGAGAGAGAGAGAGAGAGAGAGAGAGAGTCAGGTTTGTTTTGGGGGTGGGGTGGCTGTTGGTATGACCTAATTTTTCCAAATTAAAAGGTAAGCTTTGATTTTTACAAAGTAGTTTTGGAAACACCTTAAAACCCTAATTAAAACTAAAAACAATCTAGTATGTATATTTGACTGGTAAAAATAAATCATTGTATTGAATTTAATTCTGTAACATGACCGTAGATAAGAATTAAATTCCACATGACTATCAAATGGTTTGTCTAAATGCACTATGAGGTGATCTCTAGGAACTTTGATATGTCACGGGTGAGAATAAATTTATTTGGTTAGTAACTTTGCATGTTTGGAACCAAAAGAAAGCCGATTAGTAAGACGCGCATTGTAAGGGGAATCCTTTGCTCTTACTAAACTCGCAAGTAACGTGCTTAATTATTCTTATGCTAAAATAATTTTGAAAATTTAAGTTTAGTATTTAGCACATGATGCTAATAAAAATCATAGCGATCAGAATAAAGAGTTAAGCAAAGTGAATATATTTAATTATGTGAGACGGTTAGTACATGCCTAATTAATTATCAGGTTATAAATGGGGATGAACTGTTAGATTAATATGTCAAGAGGATTATATAATTGTATGTTAATTATTTGGATTAGCATCTATGATCATTTACATACTGGGGAATTGAAGTAATTCGCCTTTATTGGAGTGGGCGGGTTACTAAATAATTGGATTCGACAATTTAGTTGGCTAATTAGATCTAATTATTGAGAGCCTATAGTATGTAAATACAATCGGGTCCATCAGGTAGCTTCTGGAAAGTCTCGAACTTAACTACTTAAAATAAATTGAAAAGTCTGAGTACTGCACGAGTAAATAGAATAGGAGACCTGACCCATTATCTGAGTAGGAGAAGGGGCCACGGCCTCTATATGTAGAGAGGGTGGACGCCTATTGATCCCCATTGCCTGGTCAAAACATCCTCTTGTATTAACAAGAGATCTCTATCTCTTTTGAGTGTTTTCTTGATAGGGTTTTCAAGTTGATCATATAGTTTCCACTCACCTTTGGTTGGTTTTGACTTTTGAAGAATTTCAAATAAGGCTCAGGGTTGGAAGCTAGGAATGCTCAAAGTTAGATCATAGTTCGAATCATTAAATGAAGGTATAATCCGATGCGTCCTTCTTTGGATGATTTATGTAGAATTATATATCGAATTAAATGTTTAAGAGATCTTGGCTTAACAAATAATTTTTGAATCATTGCTATCCTATGTTACTTGATTTTTTTTTTTTTCGAGTTGTATGAGTTTAAGAATACAATTTTAAAGTTGGATTCCTTGAATATAAATAAAATTTAAAATACTAATAAAGAGATGGGTTACATGTATGCACCTAATCTGGCGCAAACCACATCACAAATAATCTCCTCCATATGTATGGAGGGACTATCCCGTTATACGTACACATGGTAAAAGATTATTAGGAAAACTAATGCACAATGGGTCTCATGTATGTGGGGCCTACGCAATTGTCTCAATAATCTCCCGCCACGTGTGTATATGACGGAATAATCTTATCATACATCTTGTGGGAAATCATTACTGCAAGCCACATACATGACACGAAAAGTTAAGGAAAGATTAATGAACATAATATGATCCCAACCTTTCAATTTATTGTGCAAATTAACCCTAACATTTCAAACTTTATAATTATACCTTTAAATCTCCGGCGTAATATAACTTTTTTTATTTTATAAAGAAATAATGCCCTCAAATTTTAATTTAGTTAAAATTAGTATAAAATAAATAAATAAAAATCACGAATATTAAATTTTATTTCTTTTTGTGATAACAAAAAAATACCTAATTTGTCAAGAGCTCGATAGGAGCCCTCGGAATGAAATAGTATTTTTTAGGAAACACATTCTCTCAAAGCAGGATGGACCAAGGGTGCCCCGCCCTGCTCCATCTACAATGATTCCTTTAATTACAATGAATAGAAAATGCAAAATAAATGAGAAAAAAATTTAAAAATGACAAAGAAATATAACAAATTGGATCGATAGACAAATGAAAAATTCGAGCTAGGCAACCCAACCTCATCCACGTGTACCCTACATTAGACAGCTAGATAAGCAAATCAATCCGCCCCACTGTCATCGCTAAGTTCTCATCAATTAATTTTTTTAAATATGACTAAATTATATTTTTTCTTATTTTTATCTATTTCTTATTTAATACTCTCACCGTCCAAAAAAGATAGTCCACTATTCCATTTTCGTCCGTCCCAAAAAGATAGTCTACTTTCTATTTTAAATATGTATTTAATATTTCATTTCCATATGTACCCTAACTAATTATTGTTATTCAACTACTTATGGATTGAAAATATTTCAAACAATTAATGACACAAGGGTATATATGAAAAAATAAAGTAAAATTAACTGTTCTAATCACATTACCTACTAATCCTTAATTCACGTAAAATTATCTATCAGACTATCTTTGTGAGACGGAGGGAGTAGTAATTTTTAATTCAACTAAAATTTGAGGGAGTACTATAGTCTTCTTAAGTAAAAAAAAAAAGTTAGATTGCATAAAAATATGAGATTTGATGTTAAAATTACCAAGTTATAACGGTTAACGTTAGATTGTATAATAAGATAAAGAATAATGCTATGTAGTACCAGTGGTGCTTGACATCAGTCTACGTGGCAACTAATGTGACATTGAATAATAAGTGAAATTAAATACATGAATAAAGGACCCACTTAATTTGACTTATCATTCAATGTCACCTTGATATGGTACCAAGTACTAGTAGTGTTAAATAGCATTACTTTAAGATAAAATGTTGGAGTTAGATAGGACCAATTAGCCTTTAAGGAAAAGTGCTTAAGATCATGGCATCCATTATATTTGTATTTTAGTTCACTTCTTTATTTCATTTAATGCTAAAAGGTTAAAATTGTCATTTTATTAGGATCTTAACGGTAAAATGAATGGAAACCATCCAATATGACCGTTTGTGTTAATTTTCTAATTGTCAGGGACCCCAGTTGTTGAAAACAAAGATTAAGGATGAATTTGTTACATTTTACAAAGATTAGAGAGCTTTTTGTCAAATTTACCCATTAATTAGTGAAAATTAGAAAAAAACTAATTCTACCCAGAAAGGCGCAAAAGAAAAATTTTCAATTTTCAATTCTCACACACACATATAATAATACCACCACCTCTCACCCTCAATCTTCCGATCTCTTCTGCTATTCCTCTATTTCTATCCAACAACGCACCGTTCATCACCACTGCTGGACGCCTAGGTCCAATTTTTGCAAATCCACCATTCACTTTATAGATTTCTACAAAAAAAAATGATATATTCTTCTTCTAATTGAATTTGAACTTTTGAACTTTTATTCTAATATATTTTGAGCATGGTTCAAAATTTCGATAATCTTATGTTGATTTTAAACAACCCAAAAATTAGAATAATTTTAATTGAATCAAAGCCCAAATCAACCAACACTAACCGGATTTGGTTGGGTTGGGTCAGATTCTAGTGTTTAATCGGGTCGAGTTTAGGTTGTGATGACATAAGGATAAGAATGCATTAATCAATCGAGAAATGTGAATGTGTGACTAATATGTAGTAAAGTTATACAATTTCAAATGTCTAATCAAATATGTATCAATCAATCTAATAATAATGCATAAGAATAATCAATTATACCGACACAGAGATGTCAACATCTTGATGAATTTTCTTTTGTACACAAACATATATTTAAAATGGGTCAATATGTTCCTCCATGAAATAGCCTTTGAGCCACAAAACGTCAATGAAATAAAACTTGGACCCCATCCCCATGCTTCCTATTATGCAATAGCTAGATATTGTAAAGAATAATGTATTAATTCCTAGAATTAGGGATTTAAAATAAGAATGATATATAATTCACGCATGATTGCAAATCAGCATTTTGAAGAATATTTTGATCAAAATTATTAGCAACCACTCATGTGCAATCATACAGAAAAAAATTTAGTACTCGAGAGGTATGGAAGACTAGATACTCTTAAACAATAAAAAATTCACCTGTGTTTTAGGTTTAGAGAGTTAAATTAAACAATAAATTGGAGCCTCTAAATCCACATATGGATTCATAATTTGGCCATAGAGGATAGAATATGTACTTTTAAAATACCAGATATATGAGAATAATATGTATGGAAAATTTTCAAAAACTTTCTAAAAGTTTTGTTAAAAAATTTCCACCCAGTGTGGCGTGTATTAATGCACGACACGTGTATTTCAAACCCAAACCATGTGTACTTTAAATCTATATGACTTGTATCTATATATGTCACATAGAAGAGAAGTTTTTTAAGAAAACTTTCGGAAAGTTTTTGAAAGGAACTCTAATGTATATTTGTTGGATAATATATAATATTTAAATAATATGAGCTCGAAATTATCTAAATGCTTAAAATTTTAAGATCAATTAGATCAAATCTTGTAATTAGTTTAAATATATTTTGCAACGTAAAATTTGGAGACGTCAAGGAGAGTGAAATTTAACGATTGGAGAAAAGTGAATAAAATTAATGTTATACATTATCAAGGGTAATGTCACCTCTCTAGATGTTGTACTTGATCACACTGGCAAACATTTAGTATGTCATATATATTTTTCTTTTTTCTTTTTTTTTTTTTTTGGTGCCAATTGTCAAAAGATATTGCCTTGACATTGTAACATTAAAAATACTTGATTTGCTATCATTCAATCTCCGGGTTTTTGAATGTTACACTTCAGCCGTCAAACTTCTAAAATGTTAAATTTCAATCTCTAAATTTTTCGAAAGTTACAAGAGAGTCAGTAGAGATATTTTCCATTGACTTGCTTGATGGAGAAATTTATCCTAAAGGAATTTGGGTTACAAATCTAATTATTACAAGAGTCAGTGTAGATATTTTCCCTTTCTTTTTCATGGTCACTACATCCATACGGAGGGGAATGTGTAAAGTGTAATTACTCTATATGAAAGACATTTGCTTCTCAAATTATTTGAATTTTGCAATTGCGTTATCATTTGACCACAAAATAAGCGTGTGTTAGAAAACATTTTTCTTTTGTCTGTCCTCTCTTTTTTTTTTTTTTTGGAAACAAGAGAGATAATGAGTGAAATTGAATAGTAGATATTTGTGTAATAAATACAGGTCCTATGAAATATAAGTTTGCTAATATTTAGTAAACTTTTTGCCATCCGATTTAAGTAAATGATGTATTGAATTTGACGACAAAAGTAGCCATCAAGTTTCTCAAGTATTCAGGACTACGACAACTCCAGCAGAACACAATTTTGATCAATGTCATACATAGATGTGAATGAATAGTCTATGATTGGGTCAAAATTTAAATAAGAATATTTGATGATTTTGTTAATATTCATGAATGACTTCACTACAAGCCCTAACTCTTGTTTTCAGGTTATTTTCTTGTTTCTTTCTTCAATCTAATATTGTTTAATTTTCTGTAATATCAAAGGATAGAGTTTTACATGAGCAATATTCTATATAATCTAGAGATAGAGAAATAATTTAATGAGCAAAGGTGCTTATGTTATAATGAGCAACTGCATATGTAGCACTTAATTAGTTGGTGCATGTAATAATAATTAAAGTCATTTATTACATGAGAAATGATATATGCCAATACGCCATGCTTACATACCACAAATTAAATTATGACATGTATGCACATTTCTTTTTAAAGTTATACATGGTCTCCCAAAGTTCAAGTCAGAGACCAAAAAATTGAAATAGCTAATGAATTCTTATCAACAGATATCAACATTTATTCCCTTTTTCTTTGAACTTTATATTACTAAGTGGAATAATGCATAAAGGCTCTAATTCGCAAGTATAGATGACCAAGCTATAAATGTTCATACCCACAAGTAATCTTTTGGTAATCAATAACACACATATCTCGAATCTGGAATTTCAAGCTGGGATATATTCTTTAAAAAAAAAAAAAAACCATAAGTTATATGTAATTAGCAAAAGTTTCTAATACAATCCGCTAGTACCATTGCACTATCAACTGATGAGATAGTGAAATGGGGAGGGAATGGATAACCGTATGTTGATTTCTATTTGATAACACCATGAAACTGGTACCATAAAGAAAGCCACTGGTATTAGAAAGATTCCGATGGAAATAGTAAATAGGTAACTTTGTCTGTAATCCAATGTCTTTGCTTTAAATATAGGATACTGTTAATTATACCCTAAAGCCAAAAAGACAAAACAAAAGTAGAAACATATTGAATCTTTTCAACGACTTTTAAGCAAGAGAAGTTCGTGTAACTACCCCACAAATCTTTGACAAGAAGTGACTGAACAAACGATGCAGATTTTAACAAATATTGAACCCACTAGCTATTCACATCAATGATTTGATTCTCTCTAATATCTTTCATTTGTTTGATAATTACAATATATGCTATTAAATTATATATATATATATATAATGTCACATATAATCGAACATGATAATACGTGTTTAGTTTTACTCCTTTCAAAGTGCTCTTCAAGAAATACGTCAAAATGACCTACTATATGATGTGTTACATAATTCTTGAGGGTCATGGGGTCCAATCAAGTTGAAGTTCTGTGCTAACGCATTTAAACTTAGTTTACTTGACTTCTATATGCTTCAAGATGATGATGATGAAGACAACAACAATACTAATTGGCTAAACACTAGTACATTTAGGGCAAGTGTAACCTTAAACCTTTTTTATTTTTCCCAAAAAAATTAATTTAGGTTAAGTAGAAGTTTCAGTAAAAGCCACTAGGGTTAATGAGCGCCGGGTGGTTCGAGTCGGGTTTGGAGGAAACCTAAAACTGAACTGCCAACATTAGGTTGGAAATTCTGTGAACCGGCCACCGAACCGATGGCCATTAAAACCCAAAACGACCAAACTGAGTTAGTCTCGGTTGGTTTGGGTTGAGCGAATCGGTTTGGGCGGTCTTGTTAAGCCTTTTTCCTGGGCCTGAAAAAGTTACAAATTTACAAGTTACAAGAAAATATGGGCTAGGGCCTTTCTCAAAACTCAACTTTGTAAATTGTATTTGTAACATTGTAACAAATCTAACTATCTAACATTTAACTAACAATTATCAAATAACAAGTTAACAACTATGACTATCAACAGAAAATTAAAGGGTGCAGTGCAGAGCAACATAAGACACACACAGAGGAACGCAATCATGGTAAGTTAGTAACAACCAACAAGCTTGGGCCTTTTGGAGCATATATACAATTTCAAATATTTTATTCCGAACTCCATGAATGGAAACATACACATTCATCCAAACTATTTGAACATGAAATTTTCAGTTACACACTTAACTAATTTATAGAAGTATGCAAAATGCCAAAGCCATGAAAGGTAGTACCAGTATACTACAAAACTTAAATGGTATTTATTACCAGCAGCACCAATTCAAAGATTACATAAATTGGACATAGAATTTAATAGTTTAACACAGCACATATGACGTATTGCACATTTGCAACCAATAATCAGAAATTCAGCACTGAAATTGCATTAATCAGAATTCCAGAAACACTGAAACATGACTATGAATCTATGCCACGTTGCCACTATTTAACATGCCAACATTGAAACTTGAAACATTAATGAAGTATAAGTTAACTGCATAAGTAAAATTCAAAAAAAAAAAAAAATAATAAATAAATAAAGCACAAGTATCTCTGAAGGTCCACTAACCAGAGAACATGTGGAGAGAGCACAAACAACATTTCAATTTTCATTTTTGAAGCATGACCACAATTCAGCCCAATCAATCTGCCATCTGCGTTAACACTTAACAGAAAGTATTATGTTAAAGTGGACAGAGGGAACAAAAAGATATCATACTTTAGCAAACACTCAACAGAAAGCAGAAGCATTACAGAAACAAGGAACATCCACAAGAGCCTTATATCTAACAGTTTCTTTCTTAGAAAAATATCTTGCAGACTGTCACAAAAATCTGTTAAAAAAAATGATTGTATAATTAGTAATAGCTATGAAACTGCAGTCAAAGGATTGACATATAATGTAAGTGTGAATATGTGGTTATCTAGACCTTAATCATGATGTATCCTGCCTAGCTACTTAAACAGCTTATTTGGTGTTAACAGAAACGCAATCTAGATATGCCTAGATAGAGTTTATGCACAGAAGAAAAATAACACCAGAATTGTTGATGCGGAAACCCAAAAAGGGGAAATACCCGCAGGTACCTTGCCACAGGACAAATGATCTACTAACACTTGTGATGATTTAGTACAGAGAAAAGAAAGTAAGTGATATCGCAATAGCCACTTAACACATAGAAGGAAAATTTATAAAAGACCTCCCTCTTTTCACCTTTTGTCGGGTTGACAACTCCCGTTGCTCTTCTTCTTTCTCTAGTGCGCTTCTCGTTAAATGTACATCAAGCTCCTAGAGATCTCCCGAACTCATTGTCAGATACTTGAAAAGTCCTAAACCTTTCAACCTTGTGTGAAAAGTCCCTTGCACAATGTCGGTCGCCTACCAATGCACTCCAAAGGGATGCCAAGTCAAACACAACAGACTTATAGCAGCCTTTCACTCTTTCATTGTATATGTTTAGCAATTTAGGCACTTCAAAAAGTTTCCACATTCTATCAACTGCAAGCTGGAGTAGCTTTCACTTGGAGGCTTGTAGCTCTGCGTTAATAAGATAAAACAAATGGATTATGGACTGTCAATACCTTTTTTTTTTTTGGATTTTTTTTTGAACAAAATATTTATTTCATTGAAAAAGAAAGCGAAATTTACAAGATGGGAAGGGAGGCCATATTACTCTCTCCCATGACCAGCAACAACCGACACTAAACAAGAAAAGGAAAATAAGGAAACAAACAAATAAACAGCCAAGACCAACATGAGTGGCCCGAAAAAAAGACACAATTACACAAAGGCAGCACCTCAATTCCATCAAGAAATCACTTCAAGAGACCCCAAAGCATAATCCAAAGAAATCCAACACTAAGCAATTTGAATATGAACAAACTTCCAGAGAGAGAAAGAATCTAGCCAAATTTACCATGCATGGTCTTCAAGAATTTTCTTTCCACTCTTACGAAAAGATACAGACATTCTTTCATTTTTCTTTTTGTTTCCAATTCCTCACCAATACTGAACAAAAATTTTCCTTTCCCATATCAGACAAATTTCCTCGCCTAACATGGTTTGCACAACTTTCTTCCTGCAAAAATTTGGTGGGATGTGTTGATTTTGATACCAAAGCAGATTTAACTCGATCTTCTGCAGAGAAGTCGTATTAGAAGACATCTAGTTCACACACATCGAAAACTTCAGAGATGGATAAGATCAGGGAGGTATACTGTTGTGCAAATCGGACCCAAAAGCCCCAAATACCTAAACCCTAGAATTCAAGATCAAGCGGGTGAATACAGAAAAAATTAAATTAAAGTAGTAAAAATGAATACTAGATATGTTTGCCCTACGAAGGGGCCTAAGGTTCACAAGAATCCGGCTACATCACCGTTGAGGCTCCACAACACAGTGGATAGATCTGCACTATGAAACAGAGAAGAACAATGTACAAAACACAACACCGGTGAGAGAGAGCCTTACAAAGAGAATCCTAACACTAAACAACATAGCCTGATTACAAAGAACACTCAACGCACACATGTTCACTCCGTGATGAACACCACTCAAGCATTTTCACAGAGAGAGAATTCACAGAAAGCGAAGAACACCAAGAACCCTAGGAACGACTGCGTACATTCTCTCTAACCCTAATAATGAGACATAACACACACACACACACACACACACACACACATATATATATATAATACAATGAACGGCTAGGATCAAAACTAGAAATCAACGGATGGCAACAACTAGAATTAATGGGCTGGACTCAGACTGGACCAACTAATGGGCCTAACTGATTGTGTCATAACATAACAATCTTCACCTTAAGCCAATCACCAACATAGCGCAGAAACCATATCACAAGTTGCTTCTTTGCCTCTAATACCTGCAAAAGAAAGACACAAAGTTATTCCTTTGAGTCTTAAAAAAGAAAGCAGAAGATAGAAGAGATATAAGAAGTTCAGATTATTACTTAACCTAAGCCTGAATAAAGGTTAACAAATAGCCTGAATTACTTACCCAACATCAATGTTTAACATATTTAAACATGATGCCAACTTATTTAGAGGAAGTAGCTTTGTTCCCATGTCTACTGGATTGCACTAAGTAGGGATATTTTCCACGTAAAGTTCTCCTTTAGCAACAACATCCCTAATAAAGTGCAATCTGACATCTATGTGCTTAGTCCTGTCATGAAAGACAGGATTTTTACACAATTGTATAGCAGACTAGCTATCAGAAAATGCCTTCATATTTTCCTGAACAAAGTTAGTTTTAAATTAAACCCTTTTCAACCAGAGAGCCTCTTTCATAGCCTCAGTAATGGCTACATATTCTGCCTTTGTAATAGTTAAAGCCACTATATGTTGCAATTGAGATTTCCAACTTATACAAGTGTCACACACAATAAAAATATAAGAAGTAATATATTCTCTATTATCCCTATCAGTTGCATAATTAGCATCCACATAACGTTTAAGGTTAATACCCTCTTTGCAATACTTGTAAACAAGTCCTTTATCAAAAGTAGCTTTCAAATATCTGAGAAGCCATTTCAAGGCCTCCCAATGCTACAAGCCAGGATTTGACATATATCTACTTAATATACTTACATCATATGCAATATTTGGCCTAGTGCAGACCATCATAAATATAGAAGAACTAATGATTTAGGACATTGTAATTTACTTAGCATAAAACAATTTGCAAAAGGTACAGAAACAGATTTACAGGTAAGCGTAGAAAATTTCTCAAGAATCTTGTTGACATAAGCACTTTGATTCAAGACAAGAATATTTTCACTTCTGTTTCTGTAAATATTCATGCCTAAAATCTTTTTGGCATCTCCTAGAAATTTCATATCAAACTCAACATTCAGAAAATTTTTTATAGATTCAATTGACTTAATGCTTGAACTAATCAGAAGCATATCATCAGCATATAACAACAGAAAAATAGAAGCATGCTTTAACTCATCCACTTTAAAGTATAAACAGCAATCATACTTACTTCTTTTAATACCAAAAGTTAAAACAGAAGCATCAAATCTTTTGTTCCACTGCCTAGGAGATTGTTTTAAGCCATATATAAAGATTATTTCAAGTGACACACATAATCAGTATGCTTAGAATCAATAAAACCAGCAGCTTGATTTGTATAGATCTTCTCATCTAAATCACCATGTAAGAAAGCAGTTTTGACATCCAATTATTTCATTTCCCAATTAAAATGAGTAATAAGAGCACACATAATTTTAATAGTGGTATACTTAACAACTTGAGAAAAAATTTCAATATAATCAATGTCTTCTTTTTGAGTAAAACCCCTAGCAACAAGTCCGGCTATATATCTAACAGAATCAAAATTATCAACACCTTCCTTAATTTTAAACAATCATTTACAATCAACAATTGAGTGCCCTTTGGGTTTAGGACCAGGTTTTGTTTTTATGGAGGGAAGATATTTCATCTCTCATGGCAGTCCACTAGAGTTCAGAATTTTCAGACTTAATAGCTTCCTCAAAAGGTTTGGGTTCAAGGGAAACAAGGGATTCATAAGTGTTAAGAGCAAAAGCAAACAAATAGTAATCATCAAATTTAGCAGGCATTCTTCTATTCTCTCTTAGGCCTATTTGCTGCCAAATTAGTATCATATTCCTCTGACCCCTCAGAATCAGGTTCCTCATTCTCACTTTCCACCTCAATCTCAGATATTACACCTGAAGGAATATCATTATTTTCCTTAGACTCATCTGGCTCAACATTTTCAGAAATGTTGTCGACATTCATAGGTAGCTCCATCTTAATTGAAGTACCATTTGAATGTGTGGCTAGTGAAATACCATGGGGATTGTTAACCATGTCGCGAAGAGCTAGAACTACATGGGGGTTGTCAACTCCTTTGCAGTTCCAACATATGCAATTCATAATTCCTGGCAGGACTTGTATGATAACAGTTTTTTTTTTGTTGGGTTTCAACTTCAATAGACTCATCCACCTACATTTCCACCACTCTAGGCTTCCCTAATTAGGTCACAACATCTTCGTATCTTGTCTTCCATAAGCTCCAGCCCGCTATTCTCACTTTCTTCAATTATTTCTTGGCCTACAATCATATGATTTGATTCCAATTCACCTTTGGTGCCACTTAGCTGTTTAGGGATACCAGTCACTTGATTTCCTCCCGACAAATCTCTTTGATACTTGTTACCATAAATAACTAACGGGATCTCTAATTTTCAACAGCATATTTTTGGTAAACATTCATTTTCTCTTATGAAACTTTGCTCTTTCCTTTCTTGTTTACATCCCCTACCGGAGTTTCATCATGAAGCCATCGCTCCCCGCTTTGCTCAACCACTCTCCTTGTTGGAGCACAAAATTTCTCTAGATGTCCAAGGATACCACACATAAAGCAGAATGTGTTGGAAAACCAACTAGATAAAACGAACAAACAAAAGATTTTATTTACGACAGAATGAAGGCTTAAAAGAACACTAAACTTTATATTTCTTCTAATTGACTTGATATAAAATGCATACAAAATCAAGCCTTTTATAGGCTTTAGAAACATATGTTTTCTCCAAATTTATAAAAACCTAAATGCATCATAAATAAGAACATAACTTCAAACATAACTTAATTAATATTAATGCAACAGTACATAAAGTTTAATTTTCTAACACCTTCCTTAAAACATCATAAATAAGAACATAACTCCAAACATAACTTAATTAATATTAATGCAACAGTACATAAAGTTTAATTTTCTAACACCTTCCTTAAACTTGATTTATTTTAACTCTGAGCAAAGTTTGAATATCAAGAATAAATCGATCTTCAGTGACTTTGTGAATATGTCAGAAATTTGATCGTGAGACTTTGTGAACTTTAACTCCACATACTTCTTATCAACAGAATCTCAAACAAAATGATACTTCATATCGATGTGCTTGCTTCAGTCATGATAAACTAGATTCTTAGCCAAAGACAATGCCGACTTATTGTCAACGAAAATCTCCATAGGATCACCTTGTTCAAATAAACCTCTTTTAGCAAATTTCTTAGCCAAATTGCTTGATTAACACATGATGCAATGGCAACATATTCCACTTCACAACTTGAAAGCGTAATAATTGGTTGCTTCTTTGATGACCACATAAAAGCCGCATTACCCATGAAGAATACACGACTTCTTGTGCTTTTTCTATCATCCATATCTCCACCCCAATCACTATTGCTAAAACCAATAAGTTTGTAATTAGCTAAGTAAGTGTAAAATAGACCATAGAGAATGGTACCTTTGGCATATCGTAAGATTCTCTTCGCTGTCTTCATATGGGTCGGGGTCGGCTTCTCGATGTAACAACAAGACCCATCCCAAATAAAATATCGGGTTGTGTGTATGTCAAATACCTTAAACTTCCTACAAGGCTCTTGTAAAGAGTTGAATCAACTTTTTCACCATCATCAAATCTTGACAACTTTATTCCACAATCAACGGGGGTGCTAACCGGCTTTAAGTCTTTCATTTTAAATCTTTCAAGAATCTTTTTAGCATAAGCTTTTTGAGAGATGAAAAATACATCTTCTTGTTGCTTCACTTCAATGCCAAGATAACAAGCCATCAACCCAAAATCCATCATCTCAAATTCTTTTGCCATGGTCCATTTAAATTCATCAAATAATACTTGATTGTTTCTTGTAAAAATCAGATCATCAACATATAGGGAAACAATCAAGATTTCACCATTGGAATTCACCTTGCGATATAAAGCATGTTCATAAGGACACTTGATAAACCCGTTACTTTGAAGGAATTTATCAAGTCTTGAATTACACGCCCTTGGAGCTTGCTTTAAACCATACAAAGCTCTTTTCAATTTCAACACTTTTTCTTCATGCCCTTTCACAACATTCAGGAGGTTGTAGTATGTAGATGCCTTCCTCTATGTACCCATTCAACAATGCCGATTTCGCATCCATTTGGTGAATTCTCCAACCATTTTGGGCAACCATAGAGATAATTAGCCTAATTGTTTCAAAAAGAGCTATAGGTGCAAAAACTTCATCATAATCAACTCCGTACTTTTGACTATATCCTTTAGCTACCAACCTTGCCTTATAGTGTTCAATTTCACCATTTGCATTCTTCTTTTCTTTAAAGATCCACTTGACTCCAATTGGCTTTTGATTGTCAGGAAGTATGGCTAACTCTCAAGTTTTATTTTTTTTTTCAATGGCTTCAATTTTCTCATCCATGGCTTTCTTCCATTTCTCATCTAAAATGGCATCATCAAAACCTACCATTGCATGATCAGCAAATAAACAAAAAAGAGTTAATTCTTTAAGATGATTAGTTAACTCTTTAGTGTTGTCATAGATTTCCGGCAAACACCTGTATCGTTGCGGCCCTTCACTCGAGGATGATGAAGGAATTCCCTAACCATGCCTTGGAGGTGGTGTTGTGTGAGATATAATATTTGAGACATCTTCTCATCATCATCAAATGGGAAGAAATTATAATTTTCCTCTTGCTGATTTTGCCAATTCCAAATGCCTTCTTCATCAAAATAAACGTCACTATGAGTAACCACATTTTCATTAACCGGCTTGTAGAGTTTCCAGCCTTTCGATCTTGAATCATAGCCGATAAAGATGTATTTTTTACTCGTATCCAATTTGCTCCTCCATTCTTTTGGAATATGAGAATAAGCAGTAATCCTAAAAACCTTCAAATGCGACACACTTGATTTGAATCCACTCCATGCTTCTTGTGGAGTTATATTCTGCAAACTCTTTGTTGGACAACGATTCACCAAATATACCGCACATTGAATAAATCTCTGTATTGTCGTCTGTGTCTGAATTTCCCAAAACATAAATAAATTACTAGATTAGATATCATTCGAAGCAACAACTCTTAGTTCTGGCCATCATGAGATTCATGAATTCTCTGCTGAAACATACTCACCTCCATAACTTCTTCTCATACAGGAATATGTTGAGCTTGAGACAATGGACTTAGTTTTCCATGAGTTTTGCCACCATGATTTATGACTTTTACAAAGTGACATGTTGAAAATGAAAGTGCATATAAAGCAATTTTGAAAGTCTTAGAGAAAATTTGTTATGCAAATCTTTAAACCTTGACACAATCATAATACAACTTTCTAACAAAAGGATCATTGATCTAATACCACTTGACATGCCCCGTCCCAAGACATCCTGCTAGACCTGACAAGTGGCGTTCGCTGCCAATGGATACCAGTTTGTCCTGGGCCCATCACAAACTATAAACTTGTTTTGAAACTACATAAACTTTTGAGACTAAAATGATTTCATAAAAATGTTGACAGGATTCCCTCTGTAAATCAGACATATCCAACCTGAAATTATAAACCATCTCATCTGTACGAATCATATAATGAAATAGATACGATTTTTCCTTCAACAAACTTACTCCTTACCAAGTCATGAAATTGGAGCACTTTTCAACATATTTCGAACCAAAACAATTATCAATACCAAAATGCATGTATAGAAATATAATTGCGCAAAGTTTGAATAATTTCGAATAACTAACTTATGAAAGTTAAATTTCCAACCATAATCAAACACTTATGTTTAAAAATATAATTAAGTTATTAAATGAATGCAATATAATGGTGGCTGATTGAGAACTCTATAGGGAATCCAACACTTGCTCAAGCTCGATCCTCCCTATAAGAAAAACATTAGAAAATATATAAGTTAGTAACTTAGTGAGTGGATAAGTTCGCATATACACATATATACTTTTTCAAATTATTTAGTTTTGAACATCTGTTGGACTTGATGCTATATAGATATCTATATATATATTAAAGGAAATTAGTCTGTGGTACCTTTGTACCGCAATTTTCCCGCCAAAAGTTTGTTAATATGGTCTTTTTTGAGATTTTATTTCCTATTGGGGTAACTTGAGTGGTACTCTATAATTTTTCAATTTTTTAATTTTTTTTATTATTCTCTTCCGCCTTATCCATTTCTCTAAACTTACATCTTATCATTTTATTTTTATTTTTCATTTTTATACTTAAAAAGTATTTTTTAAATTTAAATCAGTTTCACATATATTTTTTTAGTATATATTAATATCCGAGCACTTATATTGTCGTCTGACGTATTTTTTTTTTATTTCAAAAACACAAACTAAACATTTAAAACTCAAGTGACTCTCGAATTTTGATTTGACGTCTATGGTATGTTTTAATTTCAATTTCATGTCTTTTACGTCTATGGATAATTAAGTTCAAGCTCTTTTTTCCCTTAATCAAAGCCTGCCATAATTTTTTTTGGTTAATTGTGACAATATCATCAAGTGGTATAGTAATAAAATTAATGTCATAAATAATAAAGTGGTAGAGTATGATAATGGATGTGATTGATAATTCAATTTAATAATTAATAGATAATAATAATTATTTAAGTTCTTAACTTATAGATAAATTTGATTACCCAATTCTCTACTTTTTCTTAAAAAAATATATGACTACTTTTATGTATTATTAATATATATATATATATATATATATATAAAGAGAGAGAGAGAGAGAGAGTGTGTGTGTGTGTGTGTAGTTTATGATACATTTTACATCATCTTTCCCGTTAAAACCATTTTAAGTGGGTTCATTTGAGACTTTTTCTTACATTTTACATAAATTCTGCGGCAAATTGTAAATTAATATTTCCCTTTTTTTTAATTAATTAGGGATTATGGTCTTTATATATTCTTATCTTTAAGAATCTTTCTGAGAGGTTTTGCAAATCGTTTTTGATTTATTATCTTTGCTAATCGACAACTGGGATCTCAAATTTGAGATTTCTATATTGGATCTATCTTATCTTATTAAATATTTTACTGGATTAATCTATATTCAAAGCCTTTTGATTTTTTAATTCAAAATTTTTAATATATATCTTATCTAATAAGTGTTTCGTTGTTCTCATTATGCTATTTTTTTATGATACATTAATTTTAATTGTATGCTTTTAAATCGAGTCATTATTCTTTTGTATATAATAAATATAGTTTAATTAACATTATATAGTTTTCTTGATGACTAATTTTTAATTGCAATTAAAATGACTAAGTTTTCTTGATTTGTTTTATCATGTGTTTTATTTTTCTAAAAATTAAAAATTTTAGTAAATATTTTTATTTTTATCAAGAAACAGTTAAGCGGGTCGGGTATGAGTAAAAATTATCATAAGCTCTTCTGCCCATTGATCTGTTAGGTCGATTTTCTTTACTTCATCCCCGGCCTAATTGCTTATTTAGTCTGATATTCCCCATCTTAATAAGATCGGGTACATATGGGCATCGGGTTTGGCGGATTTTTTTTTTTTTACAATCTCTATTAAGATCACGTAATAGCATTCCATATCGAGTACGCATATAATAACTATTAGTTAACAACAAGATAATCAAAATATTGTAGTTCAATGTGACTAATCATACATTACTTAACATTTTATATTGATTTGGTATCTTCCTGTGCAACGCACGGGTGAGAATCTAATATATAATTTAAAAGTTGAGAATTCTAAGTATGATTTGCAAACATCTTTTGAGTTTGAAATATGAGTTTAAATAATACTAAAACTATATATCATGATAATAGTGCTGAAATCATATAAGTGTTACATAATAACATTTTGCTAAAAATACAGCAAATTGAGTTTAAAAGTGATAACTAAATCAATATGTTAACTGTAACTGAGTTCTGAAAACTAAAATCTGAATAGCTAGCTGGAAATTTAGATAATTACTAATAACTGAAAAATTCACACCAAAAGTACCCTTAAGTAGTAGGGATGGTAGAATGAACTTGGACGGGATGGTGAATCACCATATGAATGGGGCGGGGAATTTAGGAAATGGGACGGGTATGGGGCACATCCCCAAATCTCTAACAGGGTAGGGACGGGCCCTGGCCGCTCCGCCCCGACCCGTCCCTAAACCCGAACCTATTAAGCTAGTATTTAATTAAAAAAATTGATTAGTATAATAATTGGAGGTTCGAACCTGCGTCCTTAGGATGCTCAAACCCCAAACTTACACAGTTACACCTTCTACGCCAACACGTTTCTTGTTAATTTATTTGCACCATAATTGTAATATTTAAAACTTGAAGCTGAATCACAACAAAAAAAATATTAAAACAGCAGCGCACCTCATCGGATTTGGGGATCTCATTTTTCAGTCAGAAACCCTAATCGCTCACTCTCATTTGCTCTTGTAAGTAAAAAAAAAAGTGAACGCCGCCCCCTTGTCTCACATTCTGACCACAATGCCACCGAACGGCCGAGCATTGCCGGCTTCTTCTCCTCTTCAACAATGGCAGCGTACAGGTAAAGTTTTTAAGCTTGTAACTTTTCTTTTAATCTTGATGTCACTACCCTTACATGGCAAATCCTATTATCCTAGAACTTACATGTGATCAGCATGATTTTATATGGCTGTAAATCATAAGTTGAAATGAGTATAGGTCAGATATTTATCCATTTAATTCAATGCTGTATATAAAGTCATCTAATTAAGTAGGCCACATATTTATGATACATTTAGTTCTTTAATCCAAATAACACCATTGGTTAAATCTTATTCAACACAAATCAACTCTAACAATATTGAGCATGTTATGCCTTAATTTTGTGGAACCATTTATCTCTTAATTCTCGTGCATACTTATTTAGATGCTCAATTTAACACTTAATCAATTTTATATATAGCAACTATATATGTTGATTGCCTTAGTAGTTTTATTAAGTATTCAAATTATTAATAAGTTGAACTAATTAATTATTAGAAAAATATCATCAGTATATTAGTATATTATACTCTTTAAATAATCTAATAAACTATGTTTAAATATCTTTTTTAAAACGTCCTTATACTAATGCATATTAAAACTTCTTAAAATATACTAATAATAGAAAGCTAAATATAAGTGTTAATAGAAATTCTAATGCATAATATATAGTATTCATTAAATAAAAAGAACATATGAGTAATGGACATTGTATATAACTTTCTAATATGGTGGGATACATTGAGAACATATTGGGATTTATTGTAAATGTATTATTGTACAGGATTCAGTGATTACTAGGTATTGCAAATAATGTTGAAGATGAAGAAGAATGAAGGAACATTTTCGAGTGCAATTTTATGAATCATTGAGTGTTCATCCTATGAAGTCTTGCATTATATTTGTTTTTGTTGGAACATTAGTAAGGTGGGGGATTTAATGTTGTTCTTTTAAGGTGTAACTTTAAATGTTTATTGTTGGTAAGGTTTGAATTCGAACTTAGAATATTTTTTGTGTTATGTAATTGAATGTTTGAACATTTAAATGTTTGTTTCAAGATACGTGCATGAATCTTTGTTTATTTTGAATGTGTGTTTTACATGGTCTTTATTTAAAAATAAAAAAATAAAAAAAATCAGGGCGGTTAATAGGGATTTTTCCCATCCCCGATCCGACTCATCCTCCCATCTGGAACCCGCCCCGCCCAGAATTAAAAGGGGATCAGGGTGGGGTAAACGATAATAGGGCGGGGACGGGGGAACCCAAACCCGACCCCAACCCGCCCCGTTGACATCCCTATTGAGTAGTAACATATATATACAGAGTAATCTTGATGTACAAAACATACTACTTAGAACTGAGTGATAACTGAATAACTAGTCATCCGTGCGCACAGCAAGCTCCAAAGGCTAACACCACAACATACGGCCCAAATCCTCTATATGCATGACGATGGGTGCCAAAGACCTGTATTTAGTTAGTCTAACACCATGGAACAAATCACACTGGTGCATAACGAGTAACATCACTGAAGCTAGTCTAACACCATGGAACAAATCACACTGTACAGAGTGGGTAAAGATCTCATGAGTACTTTGGTGGTTTTAAAATAATAATTAGGGTATTTTACACCTAACGTCCCTAACCTTTCGACAATTTATAGATCACGTCACCAACCTTTATTTTTCCTTGTCGGGGTCCTCAACCTTTCAAGAAATACCCATTCCTTCTATCCAATTTCACCGTTAACCATCCAATTTTTAATTATTTAAAAAAAAATAAAAATGGGAAGAGGGGGACTCAGACTGCCATTTCCAGTAGCCTTTGTTTAGGGAGGAGCGTGCTGCCGAAAATGGATGGTATAGACGTAAATGGGGATTTTTTGAAAGGTTGAGGAACCTCAAAAGGAAAAATAAAGGTTCGGGACGTGATCTATTAATTATCGAAATGTTAGAGACGTTAGGTGTAAATTACCCTAATTATTATAACATGCTGTCGAAAAAATTTCATAACATATCATACCATATTTTCGTAAGAATTTCATGATATAACATAAACATGTTTTTATAAAAATTCTTAACGTAATAACATAACTATTTACTTTTTGAAATCTCATTTTAAAGATAATAACATACTTAAACATTTTAAGAATTTCATAGATCACTATAATAATGGAAACACGCTTGACTCTTAGAAAGTATAGCATTTAATATGACATAATGAAAAGCATGCTTAATATTTGGAAAAACATTTTTCCACTCACAGAATTGAAGACCATAGCTACCTCGACCGGCATGCCTTCCAACCTGCTCATCATCACCCAGAATCATAATTTAGCAATCTACTTTAATATACAACATCCCATACTAAATAAGAAATATAATAATCTACTTAATTCCTTGGAACCAAAATCACTTGTTCATAATCATTCTTAATCATCCGATTGTTATCCACATATGTACTTATCTATTCTACTAATTAGTATCTTAATATCATGTCTCCATCACCCAATAACATTTGTATATCAAATCATATATCCAATGATAATCCTTGAAATATATCATGCCATCATCTCGTAAATTGTCCAATAATATTACCAAATGAAATTAGCCACATAAATAAAATTCCCATAAACTTTTGCCATCATGGTTCACCTAATATCAACCTTTTAATTTAATTACAATATATTTTATTCCAACTTAGCCCATGTTCACAAACTATTTCCATGATTTCCAATTTCTCATTTTTCCACTTTATATATTCCTATTTAACTTATTTCACTTCCTTAATTGCTTAATAAATTAATATATATATCAACACATAATTTTCCTTTATGTCATCATCAATTTCCTTCCCATAATTTGATGTCTATTCAAATCCTGAATTAATTGGTATCAAACTACTAAATCTTCGAAGAACCCGTAATACCAAATTCCAAATAACACACATTACCTTAATATCACACAAATTTCAAGCTTCAATATATGTATATAGGCTATCCATTTCTTTTCCTTAAATTTACTTATTTCATTACCATATCATTTCCTTCAACAATACAACACCATACTTATTCATAATAATACATAAAATCTCAAATTCTCAATAACATCAAACATATTTATTTCATAATAGTTTTCCACTTTGACATTTTCCCAAGCACCTCATATACTTGTCCATCCACCTTTAATTGCTACAAACAATTTTTATCATCAAATTAATAATTCTCAATAACATTATTCCATCTTAAAGCCAACTTAATTAGTATTTCATTCATACTTCACTAATATATCATCGTCAAATATTACATTACACAAAAACCCCAATTTCTCCATTTCTGGGGTTTATAATAGGAGTTAAAAATTAAACTCATCATCCTTTCAACATAAACATCAGTTATTTAGCCTCAAATCATAAGAATAAACCATAAATCTAACACCCATAAGAAAATTCATAAACCCTAAAAATAATTCCTTGACTTACCCATATGACATTGCACAAGAAAATTGAGAGCCCAATATCAAGCCACACCAACTAGATCAAAATCCTTTGTTTCCTTCTCTTTTCGTTCCCTTTTTCTTTTTCTTTTCTTTTTTCTTCCATTTTTCCTTCTCTTTCGCCAAAAGCTCCCAGCGTGTGTGTATGTTGTATGTAATTGATCCCAAATGCAAAGTAAATGCCTATATACTTAGTAAAATTGCACCCAAAGTCCCTCAACTTCTTGCTTGCTATAAGTTGGTCCTTAGCAAAATCTTATTTACTCATAAGTCTTTTAACATTTAATTTTTTCACTTAAACCCTTTGAAGACTTGGATTTTGACCCAAATAATTTAATTTTGACCTTGATCTAACTATTCCACCTTTGACTTTGACTATTAAAATGATCCTCCATGAGAATTGAACAAAAAACCAATACAAATGGGCAGAACACATGCAAAACCTGATACGAGAATCCTTCTACCGGAGAAGGGATAACATGACTTTAGAACCTAGAGAGAGAAGTTACACAAGTTCTTTACATTTTTTAAAGGTAGAAATTATACTTTGATATTGAATTTTAATACTAAAGTTACTAAAAAAATTTAAAATTGTAGGTTACAACCGCCCCACCCCCACTTGTGAAACCTAACCTAAATAGGTGCTACATATACACGCTGGCATAATGATCAATTTGTGTGTAAGTAAAATAAAATTTGTCTGTCGGTATTATTCTGATGAATAGATATTGTTGAGCTACATTCGTGTCAAATTTGGAAAATCTTTCTTTTGTTATTCATAAATATTTTCTTTAACATCTATATATTTATAATACTAACTAAGTGGTGGGTTAATTTTTTCCGGCCTAAGACTGGCATCCTTAGGGAATTAGGAATTTGATGCCATGCTGTTATCGCTAATATCTCATTTATTTTTCTATGTTTATTTCTATTCACCTTAATAATAATCTATATATTTACAACACTTACTAAGCAGTGGGTTAATTTTTTCCACCTAAAACTGGCATCTTTAGGGAATTAGGAATCTGATGTCATACTGATGTCGCTGATATCTCATTTATTTTTCTGTTTTTATTTTTGTTCACCCTAATAATAATCTATATATTTATAATACTAATTAAGTGGTGGGTTAATTTTTTCCCGCCTAAAACTAGCATCCATAGGGAATTAGGAATCTAATGTCATGTTGATGTCGCTGATATCTCATTTATTTTTCTTTTTTATTTTCATTCACCGTAATAATAGTTGGATAATACTAACTAAGTGGTGGATTAATTTTTAATTTTGCATAATAACTTTTAATAATCTATTTATTTGCTCACCTTAACCTTTTTTTCAAATTTTCAGAATTTTGTTTATTACATCTTTTAATTTTGTATAGTAATTTTTAATCATTTCCCAATTGTTAAGGGGGAACTTTTGGCATTTAGAGATGCTTTAGATTTCGATTAACCAAGTAAATGTATTAATCAAATTCTTAATTATCTCTTTCTTTGCATTTAACTAGGTAAGTACATCAATCAAATTTGTAATTATCTCTTTCTTTTTATATTTGAATAATCAAAGCAATCTTCAGACTGACTAATCGAGTAAGTATACAGGCAGCAATTTTGCAATATATATACAAGTAGCAACCTTCAGGCCGCCTAATATATATATATATATATATATAGCACACATATATTTGCCAATAATCGATCAATTAACATAGAATATCAATTTTGGAAGCAGTTGCACATATTTTTCTTTGAGCTAATTTTTAGTTCGAGTGATCTGGTTGATAAACATATATCACTTTTATATTTTATCATTTAATTAATTGTTTTCTTTAGCTTGTTTTAGAGATATATATGTATTTCTAGTGTAATATATATTTAGATATAGTACAGACTAGTTGTAACTAACGTGTGTTGCACGTTATAGTATAGACTAGTTGTAGCTAACGTGTGTTGCATGTTGTTTTGAGAATTCTTCTTTTTCAATTTTATCTAAATATATATTTAATAAAATATTGGAAGAAAAAATGTGATAAATAAAAAAATAAAGATAAAATTAGATCCAATGAATATGCACAAAATGTAATTGATTAATAAATATTTTTATTAGCTTATGATAAAATGATAATTAAAAGTGGATAAAGTACGTATGACTTCCATTTAATTCGAATTCACCATTAATTTTTATTATCCTATACGTTCGGATGTTTTATAAGAATCGTATGGCAAGAATAAAATCAATAAACAAAAGTTACAAAAAATGATAAACAAAAATTAAGAATAATGTTGAAACAACCATGTAACATCATGACTCTGTGTGTGTCTATAATATATATATATATATAATAAATAGTATTGAGTCTCATGTTATCAAAATTGATTGTGTTGACGCCAAAATCAGCCTTGGCTCAACAAATAAAATTTGTTTATGCGGGAAGTTTATGTATGAATCGAATCCGGAAATTAATGAACAAAGAAGAGGGTGATTTGTAATAAATGAAGAGTTATTGTATTAAAGACAAGGAGAGGAGAGTATGGGTGTCCAACCCCTTCTCTGTATCGTTTTCCTCTATTTATAGCGTACAATTGCATATATGTAATGATTATATGCATTTAATGCTAGGCCCACAAAGATGGTGCAGAGTCAAATAAACTGAGATTAGCCTTCACTTTTTTACTAATGGCTGTCCTAATTTTGCATGGGGCAGATAAACACCGCATGTGCATTTAACATTAACGTCCCGTCAACTACAAGGGGTGAGGCTTCGCACGTGGGTCCACAAATTGTGGCTTAGCTAGCATCCTCCCCTGATCCCGATCTCACTTCCTTGGGGCTGAAGCGACCTGGCGGCCTCGCTAGGTCGCCCTACCATTTCAGGACCAGGTCATTGGGTCGCTTGGGTGTTTCTTTCTGGACTTGAGTTAATCAAGTCGCTAGGTCGCTTGGGTTTGAGAAGGCATATTAGCGCTGCTTCTAGAGATTGCACCTCCATTGACCCATGTCGACTGTTGACCGCTGGTTTAGCGACCATAGAATGTATCACATTAAATAACCAATTAATATACGTATATACCGACATATAATAAAACAATAATGATAATTAATAACTAATGGCATTTTTGGAAATTGAAAAAATGGTAGGGATACAACTCGAAACGAATGTTTTATACTCATCTCTCCTTTTATATAGTAGTGATATATATATAGTGTGTGTGTGTGTGTGTGTGTGTGTGTATGAGTGTGTGTGTAGTAGTAGTAATAGATAGATAGTGGTTAAATATTGTAAATAAATGATGGGCTAATCGTTTGAAAAGAACGGTGATATATTTCGTTTCACAGTTTTAAAGCAAGTTAATAAAATTTTTAAATCCAAAAACTTTTAAGAACAAAAAATATTACTTGTCGATGGAAAGTCGATAAGAAAAATGCAAAGAATGATAGCTAGGGACATAATTATAACAAAATATTAAAATTGAGGACCTCAGTAAAATTAGTATGTGGTGTAGTAAAAATCCTAGTGTAAATATGTTGATATCAAATTTAGCCTTTGACTCAACAAACAAGATTTTTATTCATGGGAAATTTGTATTCGAATCGGTTTGTGTAGTTAATGTGTAAAGATAAGGAATGTTTGCAATAAATGGAAGAGAGTAAGAGTGCCAAAGACAAGAAGAACGAGATTTTATTTTGGGTCGCCCTCTTCTTAGCTTCACTTTCTCTATTTTTAGTGCAAACTTGTCATTTGCATGGGAACAATGATTGCATGCATTTAATGCTGGGCCCATACGAATGACCTATGTGCCATGTCAGCTGGGATTTGACCTCTATTTTTTTCTAATGACTATCTAAATCATGTGCGGGGCCGGTGTCCATCACTTTGCATTCAATGCTAAAGTCCCATCAACCGTAAGCAATAAGGTCCTCACTTGGGTTCCCCAGCCGGTGCTTAGCTGTTGTGCTCGTCAGGTCGCAGCATCGGGTTGGGGCACTGTGAACTTGTTAGCTAGCGCCCAGACGTCCTGAACCGCAGGGACACAGGAATGTAGACTTGCCTCAGAGGACGCTAAAATGGGCTCCTTAGGTCCATTGGTCGTTTGGTCGTTACGTTAAATCGGATGATCCTCTCATAGCCGGCTTTCAAGACCTTACAACCATTGACTGTTGTTGACTTTTGGCCCTTTGTGACCTGATGGCTACAAAATGCCCCATCAAGGTCGCTATTTCTGACCTTCAGAGTTAGCGGCCTTGAAGTTTCACTCATAATTCCCTTCAAACTTTTTGCCGTTTGAAATTAGACTCTTTGAATTTCAAAATGGTTGAGATGACGCATTTAGCCACGTATCACTCTTTCGGTGGAATGGTGTGTCTTAGAGACTTAAAGATTGTAATCATTAATTTGATCATTGCCTTTTCATCTCCCAAAGCACCACGCGGCCATCACACCATACCCAACCTTATTTATACTCTTCTCTTCGCCTCTATTTTCCCCTGCATTTCCTATTCACTTTGCAGAATGGCTTTTATCTTTAAGGGATTCTCGCTTTCTAAGGTAATTCTTCTTTGTAATTCCTAGGATCTCTTTGGGTAGCCTTAGGTTGGCGAAATGACGATTGGAGAAGGAGAGGTCTATCAAGTGAGCGCTGGTCTGTTTGGTGAAGAGGCGGAGGAACCGGAAGTCCTAGTTGAGTGGGAGGAGAGAGCGGATGAATAAAAAGAGGAGGAAGTGGAGGCAAGCTCTAGTGGGCGTCCTCCGGTGGCATTGGTGTTGCAGAAGGGCCTGCCATGGTCAGCCAAGGACATCTCCTCGCAGGTAGAGGAAGAGGATTTATGTATCATTCGTTGTTGATACTGTGTATCTAGTGATGTGGCGTTGTGGCTTCCTTACGAAGGGGAAAGGGCCCATAATCCTCCAAAGGGATGCGTGGTTATGAATATGAAAATGTTTTAGGCCGGGTTTAAGGTCTCTCTTCCCAGTCCTGTGACCCGGTTGTTGCAGTTCTGGGAAGTTGCCACCTTGCAGATTCTACCAATGAGGTGGAAGACCATAATAGGGGGCTTTGCCTTGTGGCAGTGGAAGGGCTAGGGATTTCCCAGCCCTAAGGATTTTGACTCCTATTACTTCTTGAAATCCTCTCCATCTAGAGGGAAATGTTGGTTCTATGTGGCTGCCCATCCAAAATCGGGAGCCCAACTCTTCTGGGGCAATCTAGTAAAGGAGGTACCAGACTCAATCCCAGAATGGAAGGACAGTTGGTTCTGGGTAGGGGTGACTAGAGGACCCCACCGACCCTAGACTACAAGGATACAAATGTGGCAACCAGCTATGCAAATGCTCGTAAGTAACTACCCAGCGAACTCTTTTTCCGAGCTAATGAGCTAATACTTATTTTTCTCCTTTTTGTTTCAGGAATCCATAGGCCGTAGTTGATATCTTCGACCCTCAAGGAATGAGCTCAAGAGGTCACTGGGTTGGAAGCTCAAGCTTGCCACATCAAGGACCTAACTAACGAGGATACCCTGATCGAGGTTGGTCTTTCAGCACCAAGGTTGGAACATAGCGACCACAGTCCCAACAACAGTAAGTTGCAAACATGCTATTGATCCATTTGTGTCCATATGGTGACCTGACACATGCTTTTTCCTTTTTCTAGGCCAGGGAAACCGCCAAGAGAAAACTCAAGAGATGAGGTCCTCTGAAGAAGTTGCAGCTGCTTTGGAGAAAAAGAAGCAACAAAAGAGACTTCGCAAGAAGGCCGTGGACAAGCGGGTCGAGAAAGAGGCCGACCTTGTAGCTACTAACTCCTCTACCAAGTGATAGAGGGCTGATTTCTTGCCCACTCCCCCTAGCGAGGTCTCCTACCTCTCTGCCCCCAGTTACGATGTCAAGCGGGGAGGGAGCACCGGTTTAGGAGAAAGGGGTTCTGGACCTACTGGCAAACGACCTGTTCCTCTCTGTTCAACCAAACCGCCGGGCCGTGTTGGAAAAAATGAAAGATAAATGGCCTAAGGCTCTGCTTAGCTTCAACCTCTCAAAGAGGCTACTTGAGACTGTTCTGGAGAGGCTGCCTGGGAATCTCAGTGACGCCATAAGCGATGTGTCCAGGAGCTGGTCGAAGAAGTGGGAGAAGTATGCAAACTCCATGTCGTTAACTGAGATCCTTCAAGCAAGCACAGCTTTGGTCACTCAGCCAATGCCGGTTTGTATTACGAGACGGCCAAGGGTGTTCTTCAAGAGGTCATTAAGGTCCAGCCCTGAGTATGACCTCGATTTCCTCAAAGAGCAAGTAGCCAAGCTCAAGCACGACTGCAGCTACGAGAGCTGGAATGATGAGGATGCTGAGGCTGAGGCTCCCATTGATGAAAAGATCAAGGTCTCTGCTCCGGAAGACCAGACTTGAAGCTTTACCTTCTTTTATTTTTGAGATCTCCATGTACTAATGAAAAAGTTTTTTATACAACTGTTTATTCGTTTAAGTTGATTTAGCCTACACCACACGATGCCTTTAGGAAAATCCACAAACCAAAGTGTTAGGACGCATAACCAGAAGCTCGTTTACCTAGCGTACAATGGGTTCGAGTGAGGATTTTGTACCAAGTGTGAGGCCGTTTAACTAGAAGCATTAACTATAGAAGCTTGTTCTAGCTTCAGTCGCATAACCCATTATCGCCAGTGTTAGGTCGCTTAGTCGAGGGCTCGCCACGACCTTGATCGTGTAACCGTTAACCTAGATGTGAGTTTGTTAACTGAGAGCTTATTTTAGTTGTTTCTTCCGATCTGCCAATAAGTCAAATCTATTTCAGAAAAGTGTTAGGCCACTGGCAGAAAGTTTGTTCCTGCCTTGGTCGCTTTAACATTTACTTAGTCATAGATTTGTCTTATTTGAGATCATAGAAAATGTGGGCATGATGCTTTAAATGAACTAAACAGATACACAAGAATTATTTAGCAAGGAAATCCATGGGCCTGTGAAAGCGATTTTAATTTACTGAGTGTGGCCTATCAGTTCAGGTCGCAAAGTTTTTGGAGTTAATACCCGGCTATTGGTAGTATTTCTTTAGGTGTTTTACGTTCCAAGGGTGCAACAACTCATTCCCTTGCATGTCTTCGAGCTTCTAAGCCTCATTTTGCAGGATTCACTTGACTCGATAGAGACCTTCCCAATTGGGCCCCAGTCCTGAGGCATGTTCTTTAGTAGAAATGAACACTTTGCACAAGACTAGGTCTCCAACTTGGAAGCGGCGTACCTTAACCTTGGTGTTATAAAACGTGGCTCACTTCTGTTTATATGTTGTATTTCTAATTTCAACCAACTCTCTTTTTTCAGCAATGAGGTCGAGGTCATTGGCAGGACACTTGTCGTTCCCCGTTCCATTGAAATGTGCTACCCTGGAGGTAGGGATATCTAACTCGACGGGGACCATTTCCTCAGTTCCGTATGTGAGAGAGAAAGGTGTTTCACCAGTCAAAGTTCGACAGGTCGTTCGATAAGACCACAAAACTATAGGCAACTCTTCTGCCCAGCTTCCCTTTAAGGCCTCCAAGGGGTTTTTAATGTCTGTTTGATAATCTTATTGACCGCTTCAAATTGTCCATTAGCTTGCGGGTGATGTGGGGTGAAGTAGAAGTTTTTTATGCCTAACTCTTCACAAAATGATCTGAATCTCATATTGTCAAATTGCTTGCCGTTGTCTATGACTATGGCATTCAAAACCCTAAATCTGCATACAATTGATTTCCAGATGAAGCTCATTATTTTCTAATCTGGATAGTGGCCAGGGCTTCGGCTTTGACCCATTTTATGAAGTAGTCGACCACAACAATAGCGAATTGGGTTTCCTCTTTGCCTTTCGGGAGAGGGCCAATGAGATATACCCCCCACTTGGCGAAAGGCCATGGATCTATGATTGAGGTTACCTCTTTCGGCAGGCTCCTGATGAAGGGGCTGAACCCTTGGCATTTATCGCAAGCTTTGGCAAAGTCGATTGCGTCTTTCCTGACTCTAGGCAAAAAATATCCTTGCCTTAGTATTTTGTGTGCTAGGGCTTGTCCGCCTGAGTGGTTGCCGCAAACCCTAGAATGTACTTATTCCAGTATGGCTCGTGCTTCTGTAGGTGTGAGGCATTTTAGCAGTGGCCCGACGAAGCTCTTTCGTATAGCTTCCCATCAATGAGTGAGAATCTGGCAGCCTGGTGTCTGAGCTTTCTGCCTCTATGCCTGGGGGGCCACTTCCTCCTTTAGGAACTAGATGATAGGATCTATCTAGTTGCTAGTCTAGTTTATCTCTACTGTCACCGCTCCTGCTTTGTCAATTGATAAGGTTGCTGGCTCACCGATCGGGATGCCTTGGAGCTCGCTTGCTCCCGTGCTGGTTGCAAGCTTAGCTAAAGCATCGGCGTGACTATTTTCAGCTAGACAGATTCGCCTGATTTTGAAATGATCTAGACTCCCTAGTTCTTCTAGTGGCCTGTTCTGGTACTGGGAGAGTTTTTTCCCTCGTACCTCATAAACTCCACTTGTTTGGTTTGCGACAAGTCGGGAGTCACTCTTGATGATCAATCTTTTGACGCCCATTGATTTTTCCATACTGACTCTTACCAAAATGGCTTTGTATTTTGCCTCGTTATTAGTTATAGCAAAACCAAATTTGACAGCTTGGCAGTAATAATTCCCTGTGGGGCTGGTCAATACAATCCTAGCTTTAGAGGCAAGGCTTGTGGAAGATTCATCGGCGCACAGTTCCCATGCTAAGGGTTCTATGCTGCCTGGGCTAGATTCAGTAGGCGTAAGTTCGGCTATAAAGTCGGCTAGAGCTTGGATTTTGATGGCAGTCATTGGCTTGTAGTTAATGTCGTATTGACTGAATTCAATAGACCATTTGACCAAGTGACCTGAGAGGTCAGGTTTTTGAAGGACCTGTCTCAGGGAGTCGCTGGTTAAGATATTGATTGTGTGCTCAAGGAAATAGAGCTGTAGTTTCTTCGACGCGATCAGGAGGGCGTACGCGAGCTTTTCCATAGGCGGATATCTGAGCTCTGCGTCACGTAAAGCGTGACTCATATAGTATACTGGGAGCTGGGCCACTCCTTCTGTTCTGACCAAGACCGCACTAGATTGAGGACTCTGACACTGCTAAATACAAGGACAGCGTTTCCCCTATTAGCAGTTTAGATTCAGCTTTATGGAAGCGACCTGACACTCCTCTGTCCATGTGAATTCCTTCGATCTTTTAATGGCCTTGAAGAAGGGCTTGCATTTATTTGTTGACCGCGACACAAAGCGATTTAATGGGGCGACTCGCCCTGTCAGGCGTTGGACCTCTTTTACTGACTTCAGAGGCTCCATATCAAGGATTGCCTTGACCTTCTCTGGGTTTGCTTCGATTTCCCTCTAGTTAACTATGTATCCTAAGAATTTGTCTGAGGCTACTATGAAATAGCATTCTTTGGATTGAGCTTCATCTTGTAGCTTCATAGGACTTAGAACATTCTGGAGAGGTCCTCAATATACTGCTCACCTGGAAGGCTTTTGACAAACATGTCTTCGATGTATACCTCCATGGCCTTGTGAGCTGACTTTTGAACATGGAGTTTACCAGTCGCTGGTAAGTTTCCCCAGCAATTTTTAATCCAAACGGCATCATCTTGTACCAATAGAGTCTTCTGTCTATTACAAACGAGGTGTGCTCCTCGTCCCCTGGATGCATGGGAATTTGATAATAACTCGAATAAGCATCCATGAAACTTAGCAGCTCGTGTCCAGCGGTAACATCAGCCATCTGGTGGATTCTGGGCAAGGGAAAGCTGTCTTTGGGACAAGCTTTGTTCAGATCTGTAAAGTCAATGCAAATTCTTCAAGCACCATTACTCTTTTTAACTAGGACGGGATTGGCGACCCATTGAGAATATAGTGCTTCTCTTATAAATTTATTTCCAAGCAGTTTGTCCACCTCCTTAGCCAAGGCCTCATATCTTTCACCGTTGAGGGATCATCTTTTCTGTTTTATGGGCTTGGCCATTGGGTCAATGTTGAGTTTATGGCAGGCGTATTTGGGGTCGATGTCGTCCATGTCCTTGTTGATTCTTGCAAAAACATCCAGGTTCTATTTCAGGAATTGGACAAGTAAGGTTCTCATCGTCTCCTTTAGCCCTGCCCCAATTCTGAGTTCCACTTTCGGTCTATCGTCACCAGTCCTATGGTCTCGAGCTCATCACCTGGGCAGGCTTGTGCCACTTCTATCGGACGTTTTGTGTTAGTGACATATTTCGGGCTAAGTTTTAGCGACGTGGGCTGGTTGCCTCGTATGGTCACAATTCCTTCGGTAGTGGGGAACTCCATGGAGCGACGAAATACCGAGGCCGTGGCTTTAAGCTCGTACAAGAGGGGTAGCCCGAGTATGGCATTGTAGCTTGAAGGTGCGTATACAATAAGGAAATATGCCAAAATTTTGCTCTTACGGGGGCCGTCCCCTAACTCGATGGGGGATATAGCATGACCCTTGGCTTTTATGTGATCTCTGGTGAAGTCTTGAAGCCTGACCTCGTAGGGCCCTATGTCCCCAGAATCCATCTTCATCTATTGGAAAGCCTCCCAATAGATAATGTTGGCGGTGCTACCATTATCGACTAGGGTTTTCTAAATTGCTACCCCTGACACTGTCACGGTAATGACTAGGGCACACACATAGAGGTTTGGTTGGTTGCTAATAGCCTGATGGCTAGGGGAGAAAGAACTTGCTGGAGAGGAAGGGAAATGTTTCTCGGGTGAATGATAGGAGATCTGGGCCTTACGCACGAGACCTCGCCTTTATCTCCTAGAACAATCCGTGCCAAGGTATCCGATGCTGAGCATGCGGATCTCGGTGAGAGGTCGGTTCTTAGGAAGCTAGGTTTCGAGGTCTGCTAGGGGACGAGCTTGTCATTCCAACCCTTGGTGATCTGCTATTAAGCCAGCCAAGTATCCCTATCCAATTAACCATTTGATCTCCCGCCTTAGGTGCCTACAGTCTTTTGTCCCGTGCCCCATGGCCCTATAGTACCTATAGTATTTTTATTGGTCCACATTTTTCACCCCCCCTTCTTATGGGTTTTGCCTTAAGCAAGATCGAGTTTCCCCTTAGAAGGTCGAACATGTATTCTGCAGAAATGCTAACGACTGTAATCGGCTCAGGAATGGTGGAATGTTTCTCATCCTTCCTCTTGCTGGAAACTTCTTTTACCCAGAACTATTTTTGTTCCAAGTCGTTCAGCCATTTTCTCAATCGACCCAGCTCGTAGGTCCGTTGAGAGGTTGGTAGGTGACCTCAAAGAATTTCTGGGGTGAGCTTACCGTGCATTGGTAATGACGAGAGAGCATCGGGCTCTTTCTCCTTTGTCCGCGCTTGTTTGGTCACTGTAGCTCAGGCGAGCTTAGCCTTCCGTGGCCTTGTCTGGGCTGAGGGCCCAACCTTGTGAAAACGCTGTCCCCAGCTGTGCTTTTGGACTCGTGTTGTTGGGAAGTTGGCGGGTTACATTATTGTAGCCATTGTACTTCCTCGGCGAGGGCTTTTACTTGCCAATGGAGGGTCTCAGTTTTCGTAGTTGCCAGCGACCGTAAGGGACCAGCGCTGGCTGTACCTCAGTTCCTTCAAAACCTAAGAAGCAATCTCGCATCACTGCTTCTTGTTCTTTGGCTTCCCGATTTTCCACTCATTTTCTTTCAATGGGAGTTTTGTACACAGCTTTTAGTAGGGTGCCAATTTGTTGATATCAAATTTAGCCTTTGACTCAACAAACAAGATTTGTATTTGCGGAAAATTTGTATTCAAATCGATTTATGTAGTTAATGTGTAAATGCCAGGAATGTTTGCAATAAATGGAATAGAGTAAGTGTGCCAAAGACAAGAACAATGAGACTTTATTTTGGGTCCCCCTCTTTTTAGCTTTACTTGCTCTATTTATAGGGCAAACTTGCCATTCGTACGGGAACAATAATTGTATACATTTAATGCTGGGCCCATACAAATGACCTATGAGTCATGTCAGCTAGGATTTGACCTCTACTTTTTGACTAATGACTATTTAAATCATGTACAGGGCTGGTGGCCATCACCTTGTATTCAATGCTAAAGTCCCATCAGCCGTAAGCGATAAGGTCCCTCACGTGGGTTCCCCAGCAGGTGCTTAGCTATCATGCTCATCAGGTCGCAGCATTAGGTTGGGGCACTGTGAGCTCGTTAGTGTAGCACCTAGACGTCCTGAACCGCAGGGACACAAGAATGGAGACTTGCCTCAGAGGCCGCTAAAACGGGTTCCCTAGGTCTGTTGGTCGTTAGGCCGTTAAATCTGATGAGCCTCTTGGAGCCGACTTTCAAGACCTTACAACCATTGACTGTTGTTGAATCTTGGCCCTTTGCGACCTGGTGGCTACAAAATATAATTAGTCAATAAGAATAATAATCTATATATATAAAAGAAAAGTAGTCTGTGGTACAGTTGTACCGCAATCTTCCCTCGAAAACTGTATTTTGGAGGTTCATTGTCGCAATTCTTGATGTCATATATATCTTTGCTATTCTAATCTAAATTGATTTGATTAGATTTGGTTATTCTGATTTCAACTTTCCCTTATATTTTTCTATCTTCAAGACAAGATTCTTTCTTTAAATTGCTGATCGACAGATGAGATTTAATTTTTTTTAATATCATATGTCGTCTTGTATAATTTTTTTGTTTTCTATTTAGTTATCTTACTAAAGATTTTAATTTGTCAAAATATAACATTATAGCTTAAGTAGTTCAAATTCAATAATTAAAGAAAAATCTTTAAAAAATATGGAACACGTTACATACATATGAAATAAAATTGATTACTCAGATTCTAAATATGGATCAATTTCTTTATATTTATATTTAACAGGTGACTTAATACATATATACTTTATTATTATACTAAAAAAACTTAAATTAAGAATGCAAAATATCCAATTAAAAGCTATTTGGATTCTGAAACAAAATCAAGTAAATGGGGTTGTTATTTATATAATATAGTTTACTTTTTTCTAACCATTTTTAATTGCTTTTTGCCGTATATTCGAGTTACATCTTATTAGTTTACTATTTTATTAAATAAATTTTTATCAGATATGTTAGAGATAATTTAGGTAATTCTTGCGGATCAATAATCTTATCCTTTGTCAAACAGAATTAGTTTATTTTAGATAAGTATATTCATCATCTTAGTATAACAGCTTATTTGGAAAACTTTCTTAAAAAATTGGACTGATTTATAAGATCGGAAGAGCGTCGTGTAGTAAGTGCTTATTACGTTACTTATTTTGTAATCATTTAATAATATTTTTTTCTCATGGTTATTCTAATATATTCAATCAAAAAATCATATCATATATATATATATATATAAGCACAGTTTGGTGGGCTCAATTGATCATCGGGCTCAATTAGAAACAATTTTCTCACCCATTGTCTGGTTCCTTTAGAAAACCAATTTGCTGACGTCGTTATTCTATTATTATTATACTTAGTTCGATTGTATAATTTCGTGATTTTATGTTCTCCTACTCCATTGTATTTTACTTTGTCAACATAATATGTCCGTGAAATGCACGAGTGCGAAGCATAGTATATCCATAAATGCACGGGTGTGAAACTAATATAGATTATGCTATCTGGTTTTATTGTCTTTAAAAGAAATAAAAAGTAAGAATTAATAAAAAAATTATTAGTTCAATTATTACTTTTCCTTATTGTTATACTTTTGCTTTTAATTATTTAATTTAATATTTTTATTTTGAGACTATATCTACATATTACGTTTTGGTTAGATATATCTTATATTTTGCCTAATGGATTTGAACTGCATGAAAATAGGTAATATATCAATCTATATTTCAATATTATTATTATACTTTTCCTTATTATTATACTTTTCCTTTTAATCATTTAATTTAATATTTTTATTTTGGGACTCTATCTACATATTACATTTTGGTTAGATATATCTCATATTTGCCCAATAGATTTCAATTTTACTTTATTCGATTGTATAATTTCATGATATTATATTCTTCTACTCCATTGTATTTCATTTTATCAGCACAATATGTCTGTGAAATACACGGGTGTGAAGCATAATATGTCCGTATATGTACGGGTGTGAAACTAATATAGAATTATGATATCGAGTTTTATTGTCTTTAAAGAAACTAAAAAATAAGAATTAATGAAAAAATTATTGGTTCAACGAGATGGCGATGAACTAATAACAAGAATTTAAAATTATGTCATCAAAATAAAGAATCGATTGCATGCTGCTTACAAACGCAGGATGCACATTAATTTTATGTAGGTTGTTTTTTTAGTTTCTTTATGACATTAAACCTGACAAACACAATTATGTTATATTTTATGTATGAAATTCTTTTAGAACTCTACCCCTGCAACGCAAGGGTGGAAATCTAGTAATATATAATACAAGAGTTTTCAATTAGATTAGATGCTCAATTGTAATTTTTCCCGCCTATAATTTTGCTGACTTCATCATGATGTTGCACACTTGACTGGGTTGGGTTACGCTTATCCCTTATCCCAATCCTTCCAAATTTTTATCTTCCTATAATTTTCAAAATTCATTCCCATAATTCCTCCTCTTCTAAAATCACAAAATTTTATTTTCATATAATTTTCAAATTTTCCTTTCTTAGAGTCATTGAATCTATGGAAACCAAACCCCAAAAAATGTCACTTTTCTATTATTATTACTAGATTTTTCACACTTGCATTGCACGGGATAATAACAGAATGCAGAAATTAAAACATTAAGAAAATACTATTAGAAATTATTTGGATAAATAAGAAAATTAACAATTACATTTGTCATTAATTATCAAATGTTAGTAAACACCCGCAAGAAAGTAAAGAAAAATAAATTAAAAAATAGGTAAATAAAATAGAGACATAATAATATGCAAGAAACTAGTTGGGTAAAAAAAATGAAAGTAGGCAAAGGGAATAGAAAAAGATATAACATCCAAAACAATCATACAAAGAAAATCATACCAACAACCAAACGGTGTAGATAAGTCCTCATGCATGTGTATTTGGCATAGCCAATGTACTAAATAAACTCGGAAAACTACAAGAAATATAAAGGTGATAATTAAAGCAAATAAATAAAATGGAATAATAACAAACGCAAGAAAATGCAGCCTTCTTGCTGAGCTCGTAATTCACTTCTTTGAGGTGCCCCAATTTAAGAGACATAATAATAGTTTGAAAAGGTAACCAAGAATCGAAGAAGAAATCTTGGCAGAGTAGTAAAGGGCAAATAAAAGTTTTATTGCAATTCTATTGTGCAAAAAAAAACACTATAGTGGCTATATATACTACATTGAAGAGATAAGATGAAGAGTCTGAGTGTGTTAAGTAAAGAAAATTCAAAAATTAGGGAAGTTTTAATAATATAAATCAGCTTTTTTTTATTTGATTTAATCATTAGCTCTTTTTTTTGGGTCAAAATTTTATTATGTTGACATTTAGTTCGAGTGGGAAAAAGAATGACCAAAATGAATGCAAATATTGTTATTCACTTATTTATGTACTTATTTTCTATAGTTGATAAACGAAAAACTGATTGATAAATCTGGAAAGTTATTTTAATTGTTATCTTTAAATTACAAGCAATGAGAAATAGAATCAGAATAAATTATAAAATGCAGATATCTAAGCTATTTAAATAATTATTTTTTAATCATAAATAATGAAAAATTACAACCTGAATAAAACTCACTGAAAAATTGATTGATAAATTCGGAAAGTAATTTTGATATTTATTTTTAAATTATAAATAATGAAAAATAGTTAGAATAAATGATAAAATGCAGGTATATTTAAGTTAATCATAAATAATAAGAAATTACAGTTAGAATAAAACTCTTAATGAGATATAAAGTCCCAGTAATATAAAATTCTTAATTATTCAAAGAGATTCTTAATTATCTAAACTCTTAATAAGATATAGAGTCCAGAAAATATAGAGCTCTGATTTCTTAATTATTCTTAATTATCTAAACCGTTAATAAGATATAAAATCTATGAAATTTCCTTCATATAGTGGACACCTAGTGCCCAAGAGAACCGAAAAATTTATTGATAAATCCGGAAAGTTATTTTGATAATTTTCTTTAAATTATAAATAGTGAGAAATCGAATCAGAATAAATTATAAAATGCAGATATTTAAGCTATTTAAATAATTATTTTTTAAATATAAATAATGAAAAATTACAACCACAATAAAACTCATTGAAAAATTGATTGATAAATTCGGAAAGTAATTTTGATATTTATTTTTAAATTATAAATAATGAGAAATAGTCAGAATAAATGATAAAATGCAAGTATATTTAAGTTAATTATAAATAATAAGAAATTACAATTAGAATAAAGCTCTTAATTCTTGAAAGGGATTGTTACATAACTAAACTCTTAATGAGACTAAAGTCCAGTAATATAAAACTCTTAATTATTCAAAGAGATTCTTAATTATCTAAACTATTAATGTACAGTCCAGTAAATATAGAGTTTTGATTTCTTAATTATCTAAACTGTTAACAAGATATAAATCTATGAAATTGCCACCATATAATGGACACCTAGTGCACAAGATAACCAAAAAATTGATTGATAAATCCGGAAAGTTGTTTTGATAATCGTCTTTAAATTATAAATAGTGAGAAATAGAATCAAAATAAATTATAAAATGCAGATATTTAACCTATTCAAATAATTATTTTTTAATTATAAATAAATGAAAAATTACAATCAGGATAAAACTCACTGAAAAGTTGATTGATAAACTCGAAAATTAATTTTAATATTTATTTTTAAAGTATAAATAATGAGAAATAGTCAGAATAAATGATAAAATGCATGTATATTTAAGTTAATTATAAATAATAAGAAATTACAATTAGAATAAAACTCTTAATTCTTGAAAGGGATTGTTACTTATCTAAACTCTTAATGAGATATAAAGTCCAGTAATATAAAATTCTTACTTATTCAAAGGGATTCTTAATTATCTAAACTCTTAATGTAGAGTCCAGAAAATTTAGAGTTTTGATTTCTTAATTATACTTAATTATCTAAACTGTTAATAAGATGTAAATCTATGAAATTGCCTTCATATAGTGGACACCTAGTGTACAAGGTAGCCCAAAAATTGATTGATAAATCCAGAAAGTTATTTTCATAATTGTCTTTAAATTATAAATAGTGAAAAATAGAATAAAAATAAATTATAAAATAAAGATATTTAACCTATTTAAATAATTATTTTTGAATTATAAATAATGAAAAATTACAACCAGAATAAAACTCACTGAAAATTTGATTGATAAATTCAAAAAGTAATTTTTATTTTTATTTTTAAATTATAAATAATGAGAAATAGTTAGAATAAATGATAAAATGTAGGTATATTTTAGTTAATTATAAATAATAAGAAATTACAATTAGAATAAAACTCTTAATTCATGAAAGGGATTGCTATTTATCTAAACTTTTGATGAGATATAAAATCCAGTAATATAATGCTCTTAATTATTCAATGGGATTCTTAATTATCTAAACTTTTAATGAGATATAGAGTCCAAAACACTATAGAGTTCTGATTTCTTAATTATTCTTAGTTATCTAAACTGTTAATAAGATATAAATTTGCGTAATATAAAACTTTTATTATTGAAAAAGATTCTTAATTATCTAAACTCTTAATGAGATATAGAGTCCAGAAAATATAGAGTTTTGATTTCTTTATTATTCTTAATGATCTAAACTGTTAATATGATATAAATTCGAGCAATATAAAACTCTTATTATTGAAAGGGATTCTTAATTATCAAAACAATGGATAATAAAATAAATGGAGAAAATAGGTGTGAAATTAGGTATGGCAATTCTGTACCCATTACCCGATACCCGAGGGTACCCGCCCTTAATGGGATAGGTAATACCCGCCCTGTTAAGTATCGGGGCGGGTACGAGGTGAAAAATGTCGCCTCAAAGTCTTATCGGGTTGG
>CAVNYN010272504.1:0-31987 GCA_963692815.1 Nyctanthes arbor-tristis | reverse complement strand
GCATTCTATTTCTATTTCAAGATAGAAATTGGTCAAAGTAACCACATCCACATATTCATGGACCAAACACAATCCACAAATCTCAACCACTCATTTCCAATCATTCTACCATTGTTTGATTCAAATTTTTAGATGGAAAAATAGTTCTTGCTACAGTGAAACATCACCATTTTGCATTATTGGGCCCACATTTGTCAGAATTCGGTCGATAGGTATCAAGTATGGATGTAAATTTATCCAAAATGTGAAATGATAAATATGGCCATCAGTCTGCAAAAAATTACTGTAAACAACATTGTCTGATCAACCTACAACATTTCCACACAAGGCAAAACAGACCTTATAATTAAAGCATCTCCACATGGGCAACAAACAGACAATGCATTTAAGGATTCAGTAAGTCGGCTCTTAATAGCTGACGACAAAAGGATCAACTTTTGGATGAGAATCTATAGAGAAAAAAGCCTCAATTTCTACTTTGACATAGAAATGGAACAGCAATGGGGTATGTAGTTCCAATTGAAACAGAAAATAATAAATTATAGTGCAACAGAAGGATTAGACTTGTTTCATCTCCAAAAGAAACTCAGCTATTACATGTCAAACCCATAACGGTGTCGAGATAGTGTAGCAATTTGTATGTTACAACAGACAATGAAATTATTCTAATAAGCTGAAGATTAGTACATAGCATCTAGTCAAGGCCAGCACAAACAGATACGACAATCGTTAAAAGAAACAATAAATATCGCACCAATCATAACACAGTGGTTGTAAGAGCATTCCCAATGTTGGGGCTAAAAGGCCAAGGGGAAAAAACCCAAGTGGAAAAAACTGGGGGGAGAAAACCCATTTCCAAATAATGTATAGGGGAAAAACTTGGGGAAAAATATGGGTATAGGTTTTTCAACTTTTCCTACCATGCATTATAATATGTTTATAGTCAAATATAACCTGTGCCTACTATTTATGTGAGGACGTTCGATTTAACATCACCGTTTAAATTTTTTAAACGACTTTGGAATTGTACATATACGTGAAAATATAAATTGAAATCTCATTTGTTTTGTTACACAGACAATAAATTTTCTCCTATTTATTTTTTCATTTGTCACAAAATTCAAAATTTTCACCTCGTATTTAATAATTGTTTGGCTATAAAATTAAAATTGGACGCGTGGCGGAATATTATTGGTTTGTATAACATTTATGGGAACAAGAATTGGAGGGGGAATTCTCTAAATTTGGGGCCAAATTTGGCCCCTCCAATGTGACCATAATTTGGTTTTGTTGGGGGAAACGCCAAATTTGGGTTTTCCCCCAACATTGGGAACGCTCTAATTCCAGGAAGTGATTGGAAGTACTATAAGCATGCAAAAAGCTAATTATTCCATCCAACTTTTTCCCTACTCTTTCCAGTTTCCAACATGGGATGAACCAGAGCACCATTTCACAAAATTAACCTGTTAATTTATCAGACTTTTTAAGTTTATTCTAAACAAAGAGACATTGCTAACAAATACAATCATTATTCCCACAAGAATTCTCTAGCTCAGACTATTTCATGACGAGCAAGACACACAGAAAAAAAGGTCCAAAGCTCAACATCAGCACAGCAGACATCAAGTCTTGTTTCAAAACTCGTTTCCTGAATATAAACAGGCAGTATATCGCATATCTTCCAAATTCGTATCATGTTTCTAATTTTCTATGTATCTTTACCTGAAGAGCTTGCTTGCCCGAAGTTTGGAATTGTGTTTGGATGTGCCTAGCAACTGTTGTTTCAAGCTTAGAACTGACAGATTTCTCCAGTTGATTCACTGCTTTATCACTTACTCCTTTCTGATCACATAAAATCCATTAGGATCAAGACTACCATTAGATCGCAACAGAGAAAATGTAATCAGAAGCAGAAACCCTAACCTGGAAAGCCTCTGTGATTGATGTGGATACTGTTTTCTCAATGGAGGGCATAATCGAACGCGCTACAGCTTGTCCAACTGTGTTCAGTTCTTTCTTGACAGTTTTCTCCACAACCGACGGTAAGTCCTTACTTAAACAATTATTTATCATATTTGTCAATTGCTGTGCACGTTCCCTCGATGCTTTTTCCTGTTTCGCAATCTCTTCCTGAAGTCGAGCCCACAGAGCATCAGAATTGGCATCGACAGCTTTCTCCATCCTCCGTCCCAAAGCTTGCTCAAGTCTTTTGCCTTCTTTGGTAACTGGAACAGCAACCATCCCAGATATCTGCTTCTGCATCTCTTTTTGTGTAGATAAAAGCTGCCAAAAGAATAAGGGTGAGTGTGCAACTGTTCAGGCAAACAAAAATATATCAAGAAATATTTACTTTTCGTGGCGAACAAAAACTCACTTCTTTAGTCTGTGATGCACAACTTAATTGAACATATGGATAAATGGCACAAAAGGAAAAGTGCCAAGTATAACCCAATAATCTGGGTAAGCAATTAGCTTAATATGGTCAACCCATAAAATACGATATGCGCTACAATAATAATGGGAATTGGGAGCTAGCCAAAGAATTTTTCGAGAGAGAGAGCAAGAGAGAGAGAGAGAGAGAGAGAGAGAGGAGAGAGAGAGAGAGAACAAGCTAATTCCAGAACTGAAATTACATGACCACACGGCTGCGGTAAGTCAAAATTAAAGACATAGACAATCCAAACTATATCATACTACCAAGATGGGAAGTCAAAATTAAAGACACGGACAATCCAAAATATATCATACCACGAAGATCAGACAAAACAACGAGGTTCAAGAGGATATGACAGAAATGAAAGACAAACTATCAAAAAAGATTTAATAACTAATAGATACTTTCGATGTGCTTGTTGAAAGCAATAAAATAGAACCAGCTCTGTGAAAATATATACACATGCAAAGGAAAATGCATAAATATATTACATGCACAAACACATTAAAAAACGAAGCTCAGCAAATAAATGTAACTAACCTGATTAAGCATCTCTTGCATAGATAAAACATGTGCAAATGCAGTTTCAACAGAAGGATTAATAAAGCTGACGCCTGCTTCTATAGAAGTATCTGCTGAGTTGAAAGCACTAGGTGAAGGTGAAGATGGGGTTGATCCATGAGCACTTTTTCCCTTCTGTTTTTTGCCTTTCGTAGTTGGTGCAGATGGTTGTTGAACTTGCATAGGTATTGATGAATCGGTAACTTTTCTAGATACTTCATTTGTAGAGTCATGGGCCTCTTCATCTGGAGATGAAGGTTGGATCACCGATTCACTTCCATCAGTCCCACCGAACTTCTTAGTTTCCTCTACTGTATAATTTTCGGTTGGTAAGGATTGACAATCTCGAGCCATCTCAATCCCTAGATCAGAGGCTTGAGAATAGAAAGATTTCTCCTTGTTCTCTGACCCAAAAGTGTGAAGTTCTTCTTGCGAACCAACATCATTACTATTCTGACCAAACCTTGAGTCACCTACAATCTTGACATCCCCCTCCACATTTCTAGATTCATTACTAACTACAGCATCCTGAGCATTTGGTTCAGGATCACTTTTGGGCTCACTAGCACGGTTCACTTCAGAAGATGATCTGGCCATCAATATCTCAGAAGGTGTTACTAGATGAGTAGGATGCTTAAAGTTACTATGATGTTCGAGAGACGTCGAAATGTCATCTTGAGAAAGTTTACTTTCATCATTTATTGAATCTCCAACCGTTAAAGCAGCATCAGACATGTTTGAATGTACGGCCTCAATTTGCCTGTCAATTGAATATTCAACAACTTTAGGATCAGCACCTCGATCATTCACTGCAAGAACAGGCTCAAATCGGCTTGAAGGACTTCTAAAACCAGAAAGTTCCCTGGACAACCTGGGGCTCAGAGGTGGAGGCGAAGCAGCAGAAGCAACACTAGGACTGTCCGTCACTGCAGATAAAGTAACTGATTTGGTTTCCATATTTGAAGCAGAGAACTCTTGCAAGATGGGTGACTCAGCAGAAGCAGCACTAATGGGATATCTAGCTGAAGATGCATTCTCTAAAACATTTTCACGTTCAGGTGGTTTAGATGTTGAACTAGATACAGGTACCTCAGCAGATTTACTAACAGAGGGCCCTAAATCAGGAAGTCCTTCATTACTGGTAGAATCATGAGTAATGCCAGAGTCCAACTTATCCATTGGGGGTGGTAAGCATTGTGACAAGTCCAAAGCATACTGCTGAATGGCCTGCGTCTGGACACAGTACACCTGAACAATCTGTTCACCATGAGGTAGTAAATCACTAGTCCCTGTAAAACTCAGTATTGGCATAGTTACAGTGAATTCTGCTATGTAATCCATTCGGGTTGCTGCAGGGTTCTGACCATATTCTAAGTGCAGAACATATATAGCATTCTTTTTGGCATTAGCCAGTAAAAGAAGACCAGCGTGTGACAAAGCTACAACTTGATTAAAGAAAGCTTCTTCTACTTGAGCCTCTGCCGAACTTTTCAATTCCAACGTCTGAGTACAACGCCAAGATTCAGCCTCACTAGGAAGTAACCATCCTTCTTCACTTTCTGATACCCATATCTTTAGTTCCCGATTTAATGGACCCTGAATATACCCTTAGAAGTCAAATACAGTAGATGCAAACAGAAGGAAAGGTATATTTGACAGTAGTCGAAAGTTAATTACTAGAAGCAGACTAACAGCACAAAAATAGTCACCAATTCATATAAAGACATTAAAGTTTTCTTCTGTAATGCTGTGAAAATTAAGGAGCCCCTTAAAGAAAAGTACTTTAAACAGGACTACAACTTCACTACAGTTGTAAATGGAGAAGTACTGTAAGAAAGATTTCCAGATCCACATATGGCTTACCCCGGTAATCAGTATGATGTGATCTGGGTGATTTGGAGCAGTCAAAAATGTTACAGAATTAACTGGTTGGCCATCGTGTGGCTGGAGAACTGCAATTGGTTGTGACTTGCGATCTTCCCAAATCTTTATCTGCAATCATGACAGAAGCGATTAAAGGGCTTAAACAATTGTTTGTCCAAATATTCCAAACACTACACTCATGCAGAGACTTTTAATTGTCCACCAATTAAAACCAAGATGCATTACCAACATCTTTGAAACCGACAATTCGAAAGGTTGGACTTTTGCTCAGTATCATCCCCTGGTTCTGAAAGTAAAAATTAGGCCTGATTGAATTATGGCTTGTTCTTTGCAGCTTTTTTAAAATGAGAAGCTGGTTTACAAGTGAAACATCAATACCAACCACATATTCTCCATAAAAAATTATTTTCTGCATTTCCCTATAGTCTCTCTCTAAATCAACACTACACAATCTCCCAAAAAATCTACTTTCAAAAAAGCATTTCTGAAAGAGCTCCAAAGAACAAGTTCTAAATACTCCCTCCAACACATAAACATAGGCCCAGTTTCCATTTTTATTTGTCCCATATTATATAGTCCATTTACATAAACGAGATTAAACAATTAATTGCTCCTCCAAATATACCCTTAGTCAAACAACTAATTAATTTTTAATGCATTAAATAGAACTAGTCTTGAATAGGGGTCTATTAGACTATTAAGTGTGATTTTTGTATTTTTCAACCGCATTAAATCACATTTCTTAATCTACGCGTAAGAAGCATATGGGCCTATTTTTACGGGACGGAGGGAGTACATCAATAGCGTAATCCTAAAACCTAAATATAATGGTCTTATTTTATGATCTAGCAAGATGCTAGCACCACAAATGTTGATTTAGTATCAGCTCAACATTCCTCAAAATAAAGAATAAATCTTCCAAAAATCTCATAGTAGGTTGTCCAAATGATAAGAATCATGTTGTTTAAACCAAAATAAAATCAAGCTCTTTTAGACAGTAGAAAAGTCAGAACGTTCAAATATTTAGAAGTCACACACTTAAAAGTTATTGGGAAAATGATAGGAATGGCTCTTATTTCCAAATCCACAGTGGCATACTCACAAAATAATAAAGTTGTAACATCTGATTTAACCTAAATATCCTACCCATGCACTCTTTTATGCATCAACATTTTCAGATACATCAAAATTAAATATAAACTCCATGCATTCAAAAAGCCAAACAGAATTTTGAGGGGCTTCATTAAAACATCATATGAAATTGAAATTGGAACTTCTACAAAAACAGAAACTACACATGTCTAGAACATAAAAAACAATACTTGTAAAGGTCACTACTTGTGCATCAGAAATATGGCCATCGAGATATTGCAATCAACTAAAAGCAATAAAAAAATTGAAGGAGAGGCATGGAAAAGCAGTGCCCCTCTCCTCACCCCCACCCCCAAAAAGAAAAATAAATAAATAAATAAAATACAAAATGCTAGCAATTCGTAAGGCCCCTAAAACACTGTACTCGCACATGAAACTCATGCTTAGAATCCTGATATCTTTAATCTTCCTTTCAAATATATGTATCCTGAGCCAAATGTATAGCATGAGGAAAAATAGTTTCTATATAATGAAACAAGTCATTCTACATTGGTCCCCATCAGCATTGCAAAAACCCTTGATATAAAACCAGCTCCAGCGAGTATAAAGGGCAAAAAAAATATGACAAACCGTGCCATCTACTGAAGCAGAAACCAATCGAGTGATCATCCACTGGCACATGGACAAGTCAGTTACTTCTCCATCATGGCTACCAACAAGCTGAACCCCATCAATTAACTTTTCAATGGGACATTTGAGGGGTTCTTCTGCAGAAAACACCTCCCCTTTTCCAACTTTTGTAGTATCAATCTTTAATACATGCCTCCCAACTCCCACCACAAGAACTTCCTGCGTAAGAAACGTTCGATTATTCATCCAACAATTGAATGGACAACCAACCAAGGAGCAAACATTTGACAAAAGTATACTACAAGGGTGGATATAGGAATGTGGTTTACTTGTTTATGACAATGCCAACAAACTCTTGGATGAACAGAGTCCCAATCTCCAATAATTTGAATGGCGATAACAATCTTTCCAGTAATTTGCGGTTTGTCTTCTTCATCAGGACCTTCTGTGATTTTCCACACATATACCCGGCCATCGACACTTGCACTATAACAACAAGTGATTATTAGACAAGCCGAAAGATTGGATTCACAAAAGTAACTAAACAAAGAGGATACCTAGCCAAAAGGTGGACATCCTCGGCAAAGAACGCCATGTCTGTGACCCTCTGTAAGAAAACATATTAATGAAGTGATAGGTCAAAGCTAATCATTTAATGCTAATTCAGATATCAACTCACAGAATATAAGATTTACAAAATTAGAACTTTCCGCACAGCAAATTGTAAAGTAGAATATTAAATTGTCTTTTTGCGATGGATCACTGTCCAAGTATACCATTGAAAACATCGTTCACTAGCTGTAAAATGTCACAGAAAATAATCTTCACCGGCTACAAGAAATATATTTATCCTAATAAAATTTACAGAAACTTATCAAGAACAAATTGAAAACTATAGGAGATTGCAACAACAGAACTGCATGCATCAGAACATATTCTACTTTGAAAAGGAAATAAACAATATGGACTACTATATCCAGAAAGAAAAAAACCGCTGATCTCTGACTATACCTTACAATGTCTAATGTATTTATTGTTTTTCAGCAAGTACATAGCGTAATATGCCAAGTAGGAAACCATAGAAAACCCAAGGTCAGATCAGCATCTTCAAAAGGCAGATCATTGAGATCCAACAATCACAACAAATCAAGTACATAAATATTTAAATGATGTACCCGGTACTCGTCTACTCAATTCACTCTAAATAATAAACTGGGCATAAAACTACACGAATTGAACGGGGGAAAATGAAATAACCGACCTGGGATAGACCTTTAAGCAGTGATCTCAAAGCAGTATGAATATTAAGCACACGGACATTGCCCAGCTTAAGCCCATAACAAATATAACTCTTGTTAACAGCAATCTGCCTTCCCAGGACAAGCCCCGGATCAGAATTATACTTTGTAATCGGAGTAACCTCAAGTTGAGGATGCACCTCCCCTGGCAACCTCACATCTATATCGTATACCAGATGATCCCCAATTAAATGCCGCCCCTTGGGGAGCTTACTGCTTGGCATCCGTATCATGGCACCAGGGTGCGGAATCCCAAAATTAGGGCCCGACGGCAACAAGTTGACATTTTGTGGTGCCGAAAAATCAGAGCCTCCAGAGGAGGAGGGGTGGATTTGGGTCATCGGCATGGCAAGCTGCTGCTGCGGAACATCAAGTGTAGAAGGTGGGGCGCTCAATAAAGTCATGGGTCTCGGCCCATGACTGTTTGGGTTTTGAGAACTTGGGGGATTTTGGAAATTGGGGTGGTGGGCACTGGTGGCAGGTTGAACTTGGGGTTGGAGGGGAGGCGTCGGATACGACATAGACCTCTGGGTCTGCATGTTAGCAAAGTCCGTCTGGGGTGGAGTAGGACTAGGAGTACTGTACATAGGGAATTGCTTGAAATATTGAAATGGTGAATTCTGAGGTGGGTACGAGTAGGTTCCTCCACCAGTAACGCCGCCAGTAGGCGGTGGATAAGATGCAGACGGCGGCGGGAAAGGGGAAGAAATCAAATTAGGGTTACTACTGCTAGCGTTAACATTACTATTGGGGTTTTGGGAATTAGGGTTGGAAGTTGCAGTCGAACTGGGTGGCGGAGGAGTTGCGGGTTTGAATAATTTGAGAATATCAAACTGACCTCCGCCGCCTGGTGGGTTCTGATTTCCGGCGGAAGCCATCAAAATCGAATCCAATTACAACAGACAGAAACTCGATTCAACTTCTGATCCAAAAAGGGGATTCTGCAAATGCGTAGATTCTGTATGTATAGGTTGATTGAAAATATAGATGTACGTAAAGAGGTTATGCTCGAGTGAGATCCAGTGAATGAATTGGGACCAGAGCCCAGATTTGGAGGGGTGAGGTTTGTGGGAGGGTGTAGAGTTAGAGGTGAGAGAAGGAGACTCTTGGGAGACCAAAATGGAGAAGAAGACGGCATAGAAATTATTAATTTTTGGAAAAAACTGTGAAGTATGATTTGATAATTACTTTGTCGATTATAATAATTGTAAATATGAAAAAATACCCTTCAATTTCAAGATAATGTTATTTGGATCCCCCAATGATGTGAATCGTTGAAAGTCGTGCAAAACTTTTAGATTAAGACGTCCATTCCAAATACAGTGAAAGACGTTTTTAAAAAGCTCGTTTAGACAGCGCTTAAACTTTAAGCGTGGATTTCACGTTACGCTTTTCGTTTATTATGCATTGATTGTATTTTTATTACACATTGATGCGCTTAAGCGCGTCTATATTCAATGTCATATCTCGATACTTTTCCACGCCGTATAGTTTTTAGAACCTTAATTAAATGTGAATTTGGTACATTGTAGCATTTTTTCTGGGGAAACTTCTAACACTCTAAGAGTATCTCTTATACTTGCTGATGAATCAAGAATTCTCATATGGATTTAGACCCTAATTTGTTATTTTTAACCATTTTTAAAGTTAAGGTGTATTAACCTTTCTCAAGTGGTCACATTGTGACATTAACTGTTGGTCACAAAATCACCCATCGCACTGTCGTCATACACCGTGGCACCACCAATCACCTATCAATCACAATTCAAATCCGGCGAGTCACAACTCAATTCTGTTGAATCAGAACCCAATTCTGACGAGTTACAGCTCAACTCTGCCGGGTCACAACTCGACTCTAATGAGTCACAATCACACTTCGTCGAGTCACAACTTTACTCGGTGAGTCATAGTCACCGTCTGGTATGGCTAGTCATAAAAACAGACCATAATTCGTCAGTTACAACAAAACCGGCGAGTCACAACTCTGACAATTCATCACTAACAACCACAACTAGTTACAATCACCGAAATCCTAACCACACAACCATCAGTGAAACACAACTCTTCAATCATAACCACCACAACACACATTCAAAAATACAAAACCCTAATTCATAGCACCACCACATGTTTGGAACCCTATTTCACAACTATCACATGAATCAGAAGCAAAAACCCCCCAAATTCACAAATAGGTGATCAAAAAACCAAAAACCCACCCCAATGAACAGAAATCCCCCTCCCATATTAAGTAGGGGTGGTAGTTTTAGCCCAAAACCCGAAACCTGTGGGTATTACCCACCCCTTTAAGTAATGCAATGGGTATGGGGGCGAAAGTGTCCGCCCAAAAAACCTAACGAGGCAAGGATGGGTAATGATCATCCTGCCTCGTTGCCCAGAAAAAGTTTCTTCTTTTTTCTTTTAACAAAAATTTTGTGAAGGAATTTAGAGAAGATTTGAACCTATGATAATTGAGTTTAGCTCCCAAACTTTAACCACTTTGCTCAAATTTTTTTATTAGGCTTTTTCACTAACAAATTTTTATAAGTTTAGTAATATATATTAAATGACAGTTTATCTGGCGCAATTGCAATTTCATCTAGCGCAATTAGAAAATCTTTCACTCCTAAAGCTCTATCTGACACAATTGCTTATAACGCCATACCACACCAGCTATTACTTTTAATAAAAAATTATTACAAATGTAATAGTGAAAGATTGAACTCATGACCTGCATGTGAAGAAAGTAACATGCTTTTAAACCATTATGCCAACTCTTTTGTTTATTAATAACTTTTATTTATATATTACTATTATCGCATGTTTTCCTCAAAGTGTTAATAATTGTTTGTCTGCAACGTCTCTAAATTTATAAACATACGAAATTAGATTTATGAAAGAAATAAATAATTAATTTAATTAATGTTACAATTTCATACGAAAACTAGAATTGATAAAAGGTATTCCCTGATGCCTGATCCGATTGGATTCCTGAATAAGCATGAATGTGAATATTTTTCTTTCTCTTTTATTTGAATATATTAATTAACTTCCTCTAATATTGATTAGATGAATCTATATATATATATTAAACTAGATTTTTCACCCGTGCAGATCTAGAGAAAAGTCATACATCAAAAGTAGTTTTGTAAAAATTTAGATGCTTGATGTCATAAAAGAATATAAAAACTATGACAAATTTATAAATATAGTTTGTATTGTAAAAGGAAGTTTTGGATCAAATGGTATTAGAGTTTTTCTTACAGTAAAGAATTTATCGCCTGCATCTGATCCAAATAGAATTTTTTCCTAAATGATGCGATCTCTAAGTCTTAAGATTATAAATCTTGTGCCACTATACAATATAGCCGAATGATAAAAATTCCGTAACTATCAGGAATACTAATATTTAACTTCAACTTATGGTTAAAATTCTAGAGTATCGTATCTCATTCAAAAATTCAGATTTGTAAAGTAAAATGATAAAATAATAGCGTGATCATCTCTATGATGCATGGCAATAAGTAAAAATTTAGTTAAAATTATATGTCAAAATAAAGAGTTAATTACCTAAAATACCGCTATACTTTTAAAAAAATATCTCGCATGTCATTGTACTTTAAAACTCACTCTCATATGTCACTGAACTTGTGAAAGTGTTATCTCATTTTTCTCTCCGTAAACAACCCGTTAAAAATGTAACGGACTTGATAACATGCCTAACGGAATTTACCACGTGGCATCTTGGCCTTTAGTTTTTTAACCGGATGTCGACTGAGTGGCAAATTAGATAACATTTTCATAAGTTCAGTAGCATATGAGGTGAGTTTTAAGGTACAATGGCATGCGAGATAATTTTTCATAGGTATAGTGGCATTTCGGGTAATTAATTTTGTTGCATCATTGTTTTATATGAGAAATGTATCTCCAATATTAGACGACCGCTTTATGATACATAGCAGATCGTATATTGAACCCTAAAATTATTCTCCTACTTTTCCTCTTCAGTAAAATATGTCATTTAAAGTAATCATTTTCTTATTATTTGAGACTATAATTTGATGATGATAAGGTAATAATATAGCAGTAAAAAAGTGACATCTTTGTAATTACGTATATAACTTTAGTCATATAATTGTTGATAATTAAAGTAGAGAGACGTAATTCCTATTAAATTAAAGTTCTTGATCTAATTATTGACACTTAAATATCATTTATCGATTTGTAAGTAAAGTAAAAATTCAGTGACATTTAATAAGGATTAATGTTGTCATAATTTTGCTTTTTTTTCCTTAGTGACAACGGAAACAAAAGTATCTCAGATTCCTTAGTGAGAACGGAAATAAAAAAGTATCTCGAATAATTGATAAAATAAAAGAGATTCAGATCGGAAGAGCACCTTGACAATAAATGTTGATAGCACACTTCAAGTTGTTGAGAGAGCCAGCAAGAGTATTAAAAGATAATGTAGTCAATTTGATTGAGCTTATATAGAAAAACGTAAAAAAATATTCACATGGCACAACTCATTTGTAGTATTGTAAAAGAAAATAGTATCATATTTTATATTGTACCTATGCATACCTTAGATGAAAAGTTGAAAATGAAAATAAAATATAACTATCTCTAAATACAATAAACGAAGTCTCTTAAAAGACGGGATGCCAAGATACCAAAAAAATATCATACAACACCAATGTCATTACCAATGGTGGAATCGAAAAAAGTCTCACTCATGCGTTGCACAGATACGTGCCATCAGATTTGTATAACAAAATCAGTAAATATAAAATTTTAATTTAGCATTTGACGCGTTAAATTAATGTTTTATTAATAACATATTAACAGTCACCATTTTTGTGCTTGATTAATACTTTACTACATTTTATTTTTAAATCATCTAACTTATTTAATATTATTAGTTAAAAGTCTAATAAAATGTATCAGGCATGTACATATCGTATTCAACCGATACCCATTTAGATAAAAATTCTCATACTCATATAAAAAGTACTTTAGACATACCATTTTTAATTGGATAATATCTCATTTCCCTACACACCCTTTTAACTATATGAGACTTCGTTTTATATTGTGCAAATACCCATTATATCACATTGTTATTTTAGTCTAGCAAATTACAAATGAAATCCTTAAAAAAGTAACATGATCTTATAATGACAATCGTTAGAGTTATAGTGTATATTCGTATCAAAATTGACGTGTAAGTTTGTTTTTTAAACCTCGTGTCATAAATAAAGTACAATATACCAATTGATTACCTAGAATTACGAACTGATATGCGAATCACAAATTACTACTGGATATTGTAGTAAAATGTCTGAGTATTGAGGATAAATTTGATTGCATAACTGAGTCTATAATTTTAAGTCCTATCCAAGCACGTCGTTCAAGTTCACAGGTCCAACCTATATGAGATGGTAATAATTAACGATCAAATGATTGAATCATAATCAACGACAGTAACTATGAGTCTAGCATCTCACATGTGCGTTGTAGGGTAAGACAAATTCTAAAAAAATAAAAATAATAATGTACAATAAAATATTGAACAAATAAGTGCCATTGGATTTTGATAACAAAAGCGGTAAATATACAGTTTTGTTTTAATATTTGACACGTTAAATTAATATATTATTAATAATATATTAATAGTTACATATTCATGTACTCGATTAATGTTTTACTATATTTTACGTTTATATCATCTAATTTATTCAATATTATTAGTTAACGGTCTAGTAATACGTATGAGTATGTACATACTCGTATTCACTCGATACTCGTTCACATAAAAATTTTTAATCCCATAGAAAAGTACCCCTTCTGACATACCATTTTAACCAAATAATACCTTATTTCCTCACATACATTTTTAATTGAGTGATATTTCATTTTATTTTATATAAATACTTATATATAATATCACGTTCTTATTTTAGTCTAACAAATAAGAAATATAATTATCAAAAAAGTAGTGTGTGTATATATATAAGCAAATTAGTCTGCGGTCCCACTAAAAAGTCTATTAATAAGGTCTTTTTTGATATTTTATTACCTATTGCGGTAACTCATGTGGTATTCTTCATTTTTTCAATTGTTTTATATTTTTATTCTCTTTTACCATCCATCCAATTTTTTAAAATAAGATCCACTATTTAATTTAATAACTAACATATATTTATCGTTATTTAATTGTTTAAATTATGGATAAATTTGATTATGCATTGATAGATAAGTGTCAATATCATCAAAATATTTGTAGTTTATAATTTTTTATTCAAAAATTTGTAGTTTATAATTGATAAAACAAAGAAAATTAATTAAATAAATAAGAAACTTAAATGATAACTCGTGTTCGTCAAATAATGAATGAGGAACTTAGTTTATAACTCATATTCATCGGATAATAAGTTTCTTTTTAGAACTTTTATTTTTGTCTTAATTAAACTGAATATTTAATTAATTAAACATATATATATCGTTAGTTTAGATTAATTGAAAATTATAATTGTAAATTTTTCTTAATATTTCCCGCTATAAATGTTAATAATTACGACTATTTTTATTTAAAGGGATAAAAGTTTTACACATTACAATTTATTTATTTCGTAACTATAGGCCAAAAATAAAACGTGTTTTTGTAAGACTTTTTGAATCTTGAGAAGATAAACTTGAAGGTAGCAATACAAAATAATGTTCTTCTTTTCAATTAGGCTAATCGATATTAGAGGAAGTTAATTAATATTCATATTTATGTTTATTCAGGAATCCAACTGGATCGAAGAATGCAATTTGTCAATTCTACTTTTCGTGTGAAATTATAATATTAATTAATTGATTCTTTATTTCTTCCATAAATCTAATTTCGTAGGTTTATGAATTTAGAAACGTTGCGGATAAAATGATTTAAAACGTTGTAGAAAACTGACTTATTAATTAGGGTAATAGCTTGTGGCAATTTATTTTTATACAAAATAAAGGAAATTTTTATTTTTGATATTTTTAACTTTTTATTATAAAAATTTAAATAGATTGATTAGGGTTTTTCTGATGCACGTAGGGGAAAGAAGATAGGAGGGAAGAAACATATATAATTATTAAGAATGAGATGATTAATTGTGTCATTTTAATTTTAACCATTTTAGTATATTTGAAAAATTGGTGAGATTTATAAAAAAATTTAGTGTCAATATAATTAACCTTTAAGTATATATGTAGTTAATAATAGCATTTTCTTTAAGTAAAAATACGCAAGAATAGTAATATATAAATGACAATTATTAACAAGTAAAAAAGTTGATATAATGGTTTAAAAACATGTTACTCTTAACATGTAGGTTACTGGTTCAATCCTTCACTATTACGTTTCTAACAATTTTTTTATTAAAAACGACATCCGATGTTGTATGACATTATAAGAAATGGTGCCAGATAGAACTTTAGGCGGGAAAGATTTTCTAATTGTGCCAGATGAAATTGCAATTGAGCCAGACAAACTGTCATTTAATATATATACTAGTATTCACACCCGTGCGATGTATGGGTAAATACACCGGAAAAAGTTTAAAGATATAAGCTAGACAATGGTAAAAATTAATTACACACGTGACAAATCTTAAAGGTCATGAATAATTATCACCTCAGTAAAAAGGATGTATTTAAAAAAAAAATTGCTCTCGCTAAAAATATGGCGAGTATAATAAATTAGAGATTTAATAATAAATAATATTTTATAAATATTAAAGTAGAATACAAAAATCTATCATCTATATCTATCCGAAGGAGATAATGTTAATTCAGTAGCTTGTAAATGCAACAATAATTTAAATAAACACTTTAGCAATAAAATCAAATTTGACACAAGATAAAACATTATAGAAGTTTATAGAGAGGGGAGAGAGAGAAAGAGAGAGAGAGCACAAGGATTAAATGTGGTAACTACACTTTCATGTAATGTAGTAATTGAATGATATAAACCAATCAGTTGTATATTTCATGCAAACAAAACGAATTAGACATCATTATATAAACGTAAAATCTCCCATGATAAATACATTGAGAGAAATTAGTATTTATTTTTATTTCAAGCATCAAGTCAATAAAGTGGATGACAGTAGGATAGATATAAAGCATTACTAAATAACAAAGCTAACAACAAATGAGAGAAACTTCTGACTTCTACACCTCTTCATTTCTCAATGTGCTATATAAGCTCCTGTAAATCAGTAAAACTATATGAATTGTTTAATGTAGCAATGTGCGAACATTCTTAAATAGAACCCATAATGTGGGTTCAATTTGAAAATCAGATTACAAATAAAGAGGTACATAAAATCCACCTATCTAATGCCAACTAACAGAGCATGTGTGGCAAAGCCTAAAGAAGCTTATTTTGAGCAAATCTGCTCATTAGAAACAAAGCAAATGTTGTTAAAAGTATTATTATTTTATTGATGGAAAACAGGAGTAAGTAATTGTTTTTTAAAAACAAAATGACACATGCAGTAAAAAGTTACAAAATTGTAGTACTTTGGTTTGAAAATTACACGTCTGGACTTAAATTATACCAAAGTAATTCTCAACACTCAACATTTTGTGCAACTTCAATACAGAGTATCAAAAAGAATGGAATAGTGAAGCATTATACACACTCAATTACTTATATTGACACACTTAAAACTGTTCATACTAATTAAATGCATATTTTCAAATTTTTGGGACACGTGATCTGCTGCTAAGCTACTTTTTAGATGCAATAAATTAAGTGGTTTATTGGGTTTTTGTTAATGACTATAAAGAATAGACCTTAAGGAAAAGAAAGAGATTAAAAGAAAATGGGAATTTTTTTTTTAAAAAAAAAAAAAAAAAGAAGGAAAAGGTTGGCGGAGCCGGAAACAGAGTGCAATTTTGGTGTTGTATATTCCATTCAGTATAAAGTAAACACTGATGTTCTAACTTAAATCACAACTCCCTACACCAATCAATTAACAAAACCGAGTAATATAAAGTATGTTCCCCCTTGAAGATTTTATTGATAAGATTTATTTAACTAAAAAAAGCATATATCACACTAAATTATAAGAAATCGCACAGAAGTATGTCAAAAATCTCATCTAATAGATGAATTAAACTTAGACATGGAGTTATTTGTGCTAAACACCCAATAAGCATGTATCACAGTTAATTAGGCAAAAAAAAAAAAGAAAAAAAAAACCTGCAGGCCATAGTAATTCTCAACACTCAAACTTGTGTTCTAACTTAAATTACAACTCCTAAGACACATATTATCAGATAACTTACCAATGCAATCATTTACATCTCCTAAGACACATGCAGTAAAAAGTGACCATTTCAGTACTTTGGTTTGAACATTTCACAAAATAGAACAACAGCAAACCAAAAAAAAGGGGAAATCAGTGCACTGTAATCGACTAGAAATAGTGATCCATGCTATCAAGCAATAAAAATTAGAACGCACAAAACACTTACCACTTTGTTAATATAAATAAATTCCAAGCTATGATCACCCTCCTCATATGTAGCCATCCAGTTTCTCGCGCAACGGATTCTTATACTCTAGTCCACCTCTTCTTGGAGATGTTTTTGATGATGGTTGATTGAACCATTTTTGATACCCGAACTCGAGAGTGAAAAAGATAAATTAGGTTACAATTAAATGACCAAACTGAAGATAAAAGAAAGCAATTTATAGTTTCAATGTTACCCAAGGTTGAAAAATAAAACGTACAGATTTTGGAAGCTACCAAACACTTGGAGGTTTAAAACCTCCTAAAAGATAAATCGGGTCAATTTTGCAATATATGTACGTAGAGATAAATCTGGGAGATTTTGGAAGATATTGAAGGTGATCTATTTGCAATATAATTCCTAAAAAATATATTGATTTCATGATTATCTCCTCCTGCAGCGATTTGGATGTTGAAGAGAGAGAAATGGACTCTTGGAAGCGTGAAATTGGGTTGAAGAGAGAGAAACGGAAACACTGTTGGAGGCGTGAAATTGGGATTAAATGAAAACGCGTGAATAATGAGGTATAGGTTGCTGAAGAGAGAGAAATGGAAGGGGATGCCTGAAATTGGGTTAAACGAAAACGCGTGTAAAAAAATAAAAATCATAGTTAAGTGACGAGCGGTGACATCAGCAAGAATTAGGCGGGAAAGCATAGGTCATACTACTCTTGATTTAGGATTATATAGATATATATATTAAATTAAATGATTAAAAGGAAAAATATAACAATAAGAAAAAGTATAATAAATGAACCACTAATTTTTTTTTATTAATACTTATTTTTTATTTCCTTTAAAAGTAATAAAGCCCGATAGTATAATCTATATTAATTTCACACATGTACATTTACGGACTACTATGTTTAACACTCGGGCGTTTCATAGACATACTATACTGAGAAAGTAAAATATAATATATTAGGAAAATATAAAATTATGAAATTATACAATCGGACATAGTAACATTGATTAAAATGTAATATGTAGATAGAATTTTGAAATAAAAATATTAAATTAATATATAGATAGAGTCCCAAAATAAAAATATTAAATGTAATATGTAGATATGTAGATAGAGTTTTGAAATAAAAATATTAAATTAATATGTAGATAAATTTCCAAAATAAAAATATTAAATCAATTGATTAAAAAGGAAAAACATAACAATAAAAAAATATAATAAATGAACCAATAATTTTTTTATTATTTCTTATTTTTTATTTCCGTTAAAGGTAATAAAACCCGATAATATAATCTATATTAGTTTCACAGTTGTACATTTACGGGCTACTATGTTTAATATTCGTACATTTCATGGTCATATTATGTTGAGAAAATAAAATATAATATATTAGGAGAACATAAAATCATGAAATTATACAATAGTAAATGATTAAAATGTAATATGTAGATAGAGCTCTAAAATAAAAATATTAAATTAATATATAGATAGAGTCTCAAAATAAAAATATTAAATGTAATATATAGATAGAGTCTCAAAATAAAAATATTAAATTAATATGTAGATAGAGTTTCAAAATAAGAATATTAAATTAATTGATTAAAAGGAAAAATATAATAATAAAGAAAATTATAATAATAATAATAGAATTATGACATCATCAATTGGTTTTTTAAAAGAGCCCGACAATGAGTGGAAAAATTACTTTTAAGTGAGCTCACAATCAAATTGAGCCAGACAAACTGTTGATTAGTATATATATGACAGTTTGTCTGGTGTAACTGCAATTTCATCTGGCGCAATTAGAAAATCTTTCCCGCCTAAAGCTCTATTTGACACAATTGCTTATAACGTCATATCACAACAGCTGTTACTTCTAATAAAAAAATTAGTGCAAATGTAATAGTGAAGGACTAAACTCTTGACCTGCATGTGAAGAGTAACATGCTTTTAAACTATTATGTCAACTATTTTGTTTGTTAATAATTTTCATTTATATATTACTATTCTCACGTGTTTTCATTCAAAGAAAATATTAAATTGTTTATAATTATTTGTCTGCAACGTCTCTAAATTTATAAACATACGAAATTGGATCTATGAAAGAAATAAAGAATTAATTTAATTAATGTTATAATTTCATACGAAAAGTAGAATTGACAAAATGCATTCCCTGATCCGATTGGATTCCTGAATAAGTATGAATGTGAATATTTTTCTTACTCTTTTATTTAAATATTAATTAACTTTCTCTAATATTGATTAGTCGAATTGAGAAGAATAATATTATTTTATATTGCTATCTTCAAGTTTATTTTATCGGGATTTAAAAATTCTTAGAAAAATCACGCTTTATTTTTTGCCTATAGTTGCGAAATGAATAAATTATAGTGTGTAAAATATTTATTCATTTGAAGAAAAACATTCTTAATTATTAACTTTTATAGCCGGAAATATTAAGAAAAAATTACAATTCTAATTTTTAATTAATCTAAACTAACGATATATATGTTTAATTAATTAAATATTCAATTTAATTAAGGCAATTTATAAAAAAATAAAAGTTCTTAAATGAAATTTATTATCTGATGAATACGAGTAATTAAGTAAATTCCTCATTCATATTTATTTCTATTGTTTTATGAATATTAATTAATTTTCATTGTTTTATGAATTATAAACTACAAATTTTTTGCTAAAAAAATTATAAACTACAAATATTTTAATGATATAGACACTTATCCATCATTGCATGATCAAATTTATCTATAATTTAAACGATTAAATGATGATAAATATGTGTTAGTTATTAAATTAAATACTGAATCTTATTTCAAAAAATTGGATAGATCACGTAAAATAGAATAAAAATTGAAAAAATCAAGAATACTACATGAGTTACCGTTATAAGAAATAAAATGTCAAAAAAGACCTTATTAACAGATGTTTTTAGCAGGAAAACTGCGGTACAAAGATACCGCAGACTAATCTACTTATAGATATATATGCTACCTTTTAAAGATTATATTTGTTATTTGATAGACTAACATAGCAACGTGACATTATATGTGGGTATTTGTATAAAATAAAATAAAGTATCACCCGATTAAAAATATATTTGAGGAAATGAGATATTATTCGATTAAAATGGTAAGATGAGAAGGTAATTTCTCATGAGTATGAAAATTTTTATGTGAATGGGTATCGATCGAATACGAATATGCACATACCCATACGTATTACTAGACTATAACTAATAATATTAAATAAGTTAGATAATATAAACGTAAAATATAATAAAACATTAATTAAGTACATAAGTGGTAACTACTAATATATATATATATATATTTATATATATATGATATATATATATTTTTTTGAAAGCAAAAGGTTTTCATTTCATATGTCTCGGCAAACTGCTGAATCAATGTACAGAAGGACACAGTCCGTACACATACAACAGAACAAACATGATAAAACAAAATATTCGACCTTGTGGGTGACCTGATTACCTTGGTGGGCACTAAGATCTCGCAAGAGCCACAGTCGAATTCAGTAAACAACGTCACAAGGACCATAACAATTGTCAAGCCAAGTGAAAGGGTTGTGTTACCATCCTCTTCTACACAAGTTAAGCTGGCCAAATGGATTCCAAATAATTCCATAACTCTTCCCGTACCATCTTGGTAGATCGCTCGATCCGATCTGTTCAGATTGAGCAGCCTCGGCAATATCGCTAGAGGATTAGCCAGAAATAGCAAATGCTTGAAGCTCAACCAATTCATCTTTACCAAGTGACAGACCCCAAACAACAAGAAATTGGACCCAAAAATGAACACAGTGGAGATCTGCCACTACCAAATTCTCCAATTCGGTTTGTCCTACGAGAATCAACACGTTATGGGTGAAGCACCAATATCCCCCCAGCAATAACTCATTGGTGGTGTGTTGTATCTGCAAAACTAAATCCAAATTGGTTCATTGACTTGGTCGTTTCCACCCTGATCGAATCCACATCGAACCGGAACACCAGAAAAGAGGATGCATCTTCTACGCTGTTTCCTTGTGTGCTGCCGCAACACTGCCCAGGAGGACCACAATTCATCTTCGAGCGAGAAAACCATGGGACGTCGACCTCAAGGGAATTAGACCTACATAGGTTACCGAGGACAAAGTTTTCCCCCATGGTGAAAGATCAAGAACATCGAGGAAAGACAAAAACCAATTGAAGCAAAATCCGGTGAAAGAAAGCCATCGCTGGACAAACGCCTACAAGAGGCGACCGGCCTAGAGAACTCTAGGACTTTCCCTTGAGAAGACCCCGATGGACTTTTTTAACTACTAATATATTATTAATAAAACATTAATTTAACGCTCTTCCGATCTAACTCAAAACTATATATTTACTGCTTTTGTTATGCAAATCAACTGGCACGCATTTGTTCACTATTTTATTGTTTATTATTATTGAAATTTTTTTTGAATTAGTCTTCCCATGCAACGCATGGTTGAGATGCTAGACTCATAGTTACTAGAGTTGATTGTGATTCGATCATTTGATTGCTAATTATTACAACTTTATATAGGTTGGACTTGTGAACTTGAATGACGTGTTTGGAAGGGACCAAAAATTATAGACTCGGTTATGGAACCAAATTTATGCTCAATACTCAAACATTTTACTATAAATATCCAATGGTGATTTATGATTCACATGTCAATTCGTAATTCTAGACAATGCAACTGGTATATTGTGGGGAAACAATGTATTATCCGGTTAAAAATGGTACGTTGAATGTACCTTCTTACATAGGTATGAAAATTTTTATTTGAACGGGTATCGAGCGAATATGGGTATGTACATTACATGTCTGATACATATTATTAGACTGTTAACTAATAATATTAAATAAGTTAAATGATTTAAAAGTAAAATATAGTAAAGTATTAATCGAGTGCATAAAAAGGTAACTATTAATATGTTATTAATAAAATATTAATTTAACGCGTCAAGTACTAAATCAAAATTGTATATTTACGGATTTGCAAATCCAATGACACGTATATGTGCAAAGCATGTGTGAGACTTCTTTCGATTCTACTGTTGGCAATGACATTGATGTTGTATGATATTTTTAGATATTTTGGTATCCCGTCCTTTAAGAGACTTCGTTTGTTGTATTTAGTGATAATTATACTTTATTTTCATTTTCAGCTTTTTATCTATGGTAGGCACGGGTACAATATAAAATATGATATTATTTATTTTTACAATACTACAATACAATCATGCATAAATATATACATTAACAAAATGGGTTGTGCCATGTGAATTTTTTTGGATTTTTTTGTATGAACTCAATCCAATTAATAATATTATCTTTTAATATTCTTGCTGGTTGTCTTCATAACCCGAATTCTGCTATCAAAATTTATTGTCAAGGTGAATTATATGAATCTCTTTTATTTTATCAATTATCCGATATATTTTTTTTTCTGTTGTCACTAAGGGAAAAAGAAACATAAATTATGACAACATTAATTATATCAAATGTCACTGAATTTTTACCTTACTTGCAAATGGATAAATGATATTTAGCTGTCAATAATCAGATCAAGAACTTTAATTTAATAGGAATTAGGTCTCTCCACTTTAATTATCAACAATTATATCACCAAAGTTATACGTAATTTTAAGAAGGTCACTTTATTAAGACTATATTATTACCTTATCATCATCAAATTATAGTCTCAGATAATAATAAAATGATTACTCTAAATGACACATTTTACTGAAAAGGAAAAATAGAAAAATATTTTAGAGTTCACAAAGCATTTAACGTCTATCTTGACATATAATTTTAAATAAATTTTAACCGATTGTCATGCATCGCATAGATGGTCATGCTATCATTTTATCATATTCTAACAACAACTTCTATTGAAATCTTTACAAATCTGAATTCTTTTAATGTATGATTTTTTTACTAGATTTCTACCCATACATCGTACAAGTGAAAAATCTAGTTCAAAATTGACTTAAAAGTTAAAATATCAAACCTAAAATCGAAAAGGTCAATTCTAAAACAAACATTAAGAGGAATTCGTTCATTCACCATCTCTCGTGTATGTGTTGGTGAGTTTAATGTTATTTGAATTTTTTGTATATATTTTACATTTTTTAATTTTTTAATTTTATTAGGATTTTTGAAAACGATGCGAGTAATTGATGTTTTTACATGCCCATCCCGCACCCACGCCATACCTGATTCAAATGGGTACGGGGCAAGCATGGGATAGAGTTGGTAGAAACATGGCGGCGTACGGGGGAGGAGTACATGTCCCGAACCTACCCTATTGTCATTCCTAATCAGATCAAAATGAATAATCAAAACTTGGGTAACAAATAATAGAAATTTGTTGGAATTCTACGTGGGGGAAAAATTCTTCAAAAGATAACATTTTTAGTTATCTTATGCTTATGCATACATTTATTAATTTGATCAATAAATACTTCCCCCTTCCCAAAAAAAAAAAGAAGATTTGATTCATAAAAAACATAATTATAAACATAGATATAAAAGCATAATGTAGATTTATATACAACCTAAAATAAAGGTTCTTTACATAAAAACCACCTTTTGTAATATAATAGTTGTTCAAATTTTGTTCATTGCTTGACTGAGTGGTATGCTTGGAAAAATTCAGTCATTTAATTTAATCTAGTAAAACAAAAATTTAGTTGCCTAGTCGGGAATGAGATGAACGGTTGGAACTGTATTAATGTTTCTTTCTTTCTTTCTTAAACACTAGTAAGAAAGACGTGCCCTACACGTGGTTTTGTCAATCAACATAGCTCACCCTTATAATGCAAACAAAACCGACCTCGGCAATGTGCACGATCTAATTATTAATTAGCTTTAAAACACTATAATACATAGGGTTTAATTTCACATATCGTTTCCAACCTTTGGGTTAGTATCGGTTGGGTCTCCAAACTTTTTTTTAGCCCAAGGGGTCCCCAACCTTTCATTAATCCGTACATATAGTCTCTCTTTTGGCTTTCAGAAATGGTAGTCCATTTCCAGCTGTTTCTCTGGCAGCACTTTACTGCCATTTCCGGTAGCCAAAATGGGGAGTCATCTATCTCTTTTTTTAATTTTTATATATTTTTTATATTTTAAAATTTTTATTTCTTAATTTAAAATGATAAGAGACATAACAGTAATTTATTTGAGGAGTTAGCGGTCAAATTGATGAATTAATGAAAGGCTGGAGACTCAGCAGGTTGAAAAAAAGGTTGGGAACTCAGTCAATACTAACCCTAAAGGTTCGGGGAGATATGTGAAATTAACCCTAATTCATATATCAAAAGAAGCAACTTACAATCTCGAGCATAACCTATAACACCAGATAACTCGCTCCTCCAAATTCTTGATTGTATTTTCATTCATCAAATAATGCAGCCATTATAAATGTGCTGCAAAATTACTCCTCTCTTTTTGGAGAAAGAAATATTGAAGTACTGAAACTACAATGTAGCGTCTGCATATATTTCTTATAACTTCTAGTGTTTATATCATTTGATAAATTAACGATAAATAAATAACCTGATAAAATTTGTTGTCACCCAATTAAAAGAGAAGTACGGAACATTATAACTTACTAAGCGTTAATTCAAGAATGTGACCACAACTTGAATTCACTTTCATTCTAATGTTTGGATAAGGAAACACATTTATAATGTAGTTCAACTACAGAGACTTTTAACTATGTAGGTATCAAGACTATATTTCAGTTAGGTAATTAATTAGGAAGTGGGTGTAGATACTACAATTTACTTGCTGTTGGAACTTTTTAGAAAACCGAGCAATTTTATGGAATTACTTCTTGGTTGGACTATTTGTACAAAAATATAAAATTACTAAGATGTTATTTTTTCTCATTTCGTTTTGATAAAAGGACAATTAACAATATAAAGTAGAACTCAATTTTATTTAAAGTATCTAAATCTATAACTTCGTTAATAACATATTAGAAAGAAATATACATAGAGACAAAAGTCTTTCTTTTACAAACATAATTATACTATAAAAGATTGTACTTTAAAATATCACAATATTTCCACTTATTATGTTATCATAACAATTATTCTCCATAACCCCGAAGGTCCGTTTCCCGGTGACGTACAAGTAATTGCCATCATCCGGAGACGCTATTCAAAAGCTTGATTTATCTTTGTAAAATTTTCTTTACAACACCTACCATTGGTATAATGGAAGGGGTGAAGCAAAGGTCCAGTGAACAATATTTACACATGCAATATGATTTTTGAGAACATGATATAGTTTGAAAAGTTTCTTTTTCTTTTGTAAAACATGACATGACTTTTAGGCCCTGATTGCACATGTTGATCTTACCTCGAGCGCTTATCATAATCATAACATGAATAATATGAATCGGATATACATAAACTTGTAACATGCTCATGCACTTGTAAGCATTATCATGCGCGTAAACTTGTACATACCGTACATGACACTCCCCGTACAAAAGTGACATGTGAATCCGATTTAAGCATAGCTTAACCTGACTTGTAGAGGTAAGATACAACTAGTACAATCCAAAAAAAATCTTTCATGCTCGTGATGTACTTGTAATGACAGCATCTTAAATATGACATAACTTCTAATGTCATAACACTTCTTGCACTTGCCATAAACTAGTAATAACATCATTTTATACATGTCATAAATATCATCTTATATCAAAGCATTATACTCATTTCACTTTATAAATATTGCATTAAAGTGCACAATTCATAATTCAAAAGACATAAAAAGATATAATACTTCAAACCACATAAAAGAACACATAAGAAAGTGCAAACATCAATAATATAACACATGAAAGAGATAATCTTTCAAAACACATAAAAGAGCCCATAAAGGGGTATAAACATCACTCACAGTTACTGCTTGGTCGCCCTTTACGACCTACAATCAAAAGCATATTCATCTTCAACAAAACTTGCATTCTACTCCATCAAGTATCAAGACTCAGATTAATCAGATGTTGAGACTTAATCCCGTTTTAGTTTTTCCACTTGTGGGTTTTAAGCATATTTTAGTTTATTTCAGGACTAAACTCTAGTTTCTCTTTTCTTTAGGATGAATCTTCATAATACTTCAATGAATATGATAATTTATTGACTTCTAGCCTCAATTGGGGTGACCTTAAAATAATTCTTTCCTTTTCTCAATTTAATTTCCTTCTCATTTTTCTCTACTACTCCTCCTTGTATTTTATTCTTGTATAGTATGTGTGTTAGCACATCTTTAATTAGGTAGTGAAAATATTAAGAAAAGTAGAGAGAGTTTGAGAGAGAGAGAGAGAGCTTATGATCAAGAGAGGTAGAAGATAGATTGGAGAAGTGCACTTATAATGAAAATTTCCTCTCTATTTATAGAAAATACCTCCAATGCCATGTTGCCAAAATGTCATTCTTAGATTGACCATTGTTAATATATCTTAGCCCATAGAATTTCATTTCAAAACCATATGCTTGAAACCATGTGATCAAAACCATGTGCTCGAAACTATATGCTCAAAACCATGTGCTCGAAACCATGTGCTTGTGCTTAATTAATTTGAAATCTCATTTGAAGTCCATTTAACTAAATTGAATTCTCACTTGAGGTCCACAATTATATATAATTTCATTTCTTAAGGCTCCTTTTTACAATTTATTTGGGTTGTGAAATGACTTCTCTTTAACATACTTAATACATCATTATGAAGCTTTCAATACCATTTTCATGTGGACCGAAATCATTCCCGGAAGCCATTTTCATAAATTATTTTATGATGATCTATTGATTAAAATGACAATTGGTTAGATCTTTCTCAAAGTAGACTTGTAGGGCTCCAAATTTGGTTTAGTATTCATATTTAAATTCTCATTGGGTCTCATTGAAATTCAATCTAAAAAACGCCTCTCAACTTATCTTATATGTTGGTAAGGTCTCGAGCACTGCAGACCTCGAAGTGTCAAAACCTGATTTTTAGCTTATACTTTTCATTAAGAAAAGCAGTCAACTGTCAACACCTAAAAAAAATTAAGATGCGAAGACCTGAACCATTTTATCAAGATTTTCACTTTTATTATTTCTTTTTCCTTCATTTTCTTCATTCTATAATTAATACTCATTTATTACACCATGTTACATCATGATTTTGGCTGGGTCGTTACATACAAAGTAATGGTTATAATAGATAAATAGCTAGAAAAATGTAATTCAAAAAAAATAATAAAATCAAGAACCCCTTATATAAAATCTTATCATAAACAAAGAAATAATTGTTCTTCTGATGATTATTTGAAAATTCTTATGTGGCTTCATGTCTCATTCCAACCAATGTATTGACACATGCTAACGCATTTCCTTAAATTTTAAGTACGCCAATAAAAAATTCAAAGTATAAAAAAAAAGATTATATGTTGTCCAAGGACATATGCTAGCAAGAGTATAATAGAGGGGTGAAAAATTTGACGGAAATAATTACTAATAATTGGGTATATGAACCGTTTGAAAACTTGGATATAAGCATTATGTGGTGGTTACGTTTCCTTTGTCATTTTTTCTGTTTCGATTCAAAATCAATGAAGGAAATTAATCTTATAGGATTGATGTAGTTTAATTACTCGATTAGGTTTAGGAAAATGTATTGAATTAAATTATGATGTAGTTTAATTACTCGATTAGGTTTAGCAAAATGTATTGAATTAAATTACAAAATACTATTGCTTAAGAATATATTTAATTAAAGGAGATATTTGGAATTATGAAATATTAGTGAGGGGAATATTATCCAAAAATGTTTCCCCCACTTATTCTCTTTCAAAATATAATATAGATTATAAATGGATTGTAGGTCAGGGGAGTCAAACTCTAAACTTAATATGTGGGAAGTCCACTTAAATGCTATCACACGGGTCTTGGCATAAAAAATGTATTAGTCATGGCATAAAAAATGTATTAGTCAGTAGAAAAGTTGGTTGGTTGCGAGGACTAGTATATCTATAAAGAAAGAATCGAACCAATAGAGTGGGGATATGGCGCAATTATTAAAAATTAGATGAAGCTCACATGTACTTATAAACAAAAAATATATTACAAGCCGTCACATGTATAAAATCATACGAAACCATGGTTTTCTGACTTGACTACTTCACCCTATTTGGCTACGCAACAAAAAAAAAAAAAAAAATTATGCTCCACACCTTCTCTTAAGCAATTTTTTTATGGTAACTAAATAAAGCAAGTAATTATTGGTGAAATAAATAAACTTGAGAGTAAAATCTCATTTCTATGGACTAAATTTAATCCTTGATATAAAATTTAAGATCAATAATAATAATACATTAAACCTACAGTATGTTTAACGACTAGGCCCTGCCATGGCTTATCTGAATTTGGCTTGCTCCAATGCGAATCATAGAGGATGTGGTCTAGAACGTTTGTTGACAAAATGTTACATGATTCCAATTAAGTCTCTCATTAACTAGATGTCTAAAAGTTCAAATTTTAAAGACGCATTAAAAAGATTAACTAGAGGTTAAAAGTTCGAATTTTAAAGACGCATTAAAAAGTCTTACCGCAGTGCAACCTGTAGGGGATAGTCATTTCGTTAGCTAATGGTCTAGATCAAATCTTGTATGATTCAAGGCCGAGAATGCAAGCCAAATTTTGGTGGGCAATGACACGAGCTAGATCGTTAGAGGAAGAGATATGAACACATCATATACAGAGAGGTAAATTTCACAAAAGGTCCCCAACTTTTGCACTTATAATCGCCTGGGTCTCTAACTTTTTTTTAGTGCGTTGGGTCCTCAACCTTTCATAAATACATGCCACATGTCTCTACTAACGGAATCCATCCAAAATTCCGTTAAGTGGTTGATAAAATTACATTTATGCCCTTATTCTTTAAATTAAAACAAAAAAAGAATTCAAAAAAATATATATAAAACAAAAAAGAAAAAAGAAAAAAAACAGAGAGACTGAAGGGGGGAGCCCCCCAGGGGGCATCTCCCATTTTTCTACCTGAAAAGGCAGATGACTACCATTTCTGGCGGTGAAGTTCACTACCGGAAATGGTGAAGGGAGGGTCTCCTCATTTTCATCTGCCTTTTCTGGGACTAGGGACTCCTCCATTTTTCTGCCTGAAAAGGCAGATGACTGCCATTTCCGGCGGTGAAGTTCACTGCCAGAAATGGCAGTGAAGAAAGTCCCCCCTTTCATCTGCCTTTTCTGGGAAAAGAAACTTTCCCCCACGTTCAGAGCATTCAAGAGCTCGAGAATGCAGAGTTTGAAGTTCACTACAAGTGTGAGAAGAATTCAATTAGTTATTCTTTGAAGAATCTTCAAGAATGGTTGATGGTAAAAGCAGTGTTGTCCGATAACCCGTCTTGCAACCCCAACTACTCGGTGATCACCATGTACAACTTGTATTGCAAGTCGAAGCTTGCTATTTGCAGGCAAGGAGATAGTAAATGGACCGGCCTTTTTGGGGAACTCGACTCGTATTATGATATTGTACGTCCAGATAATCTTCTTTGTACACTCGAACACGGGCCTTCTGTCGAACTATTGGAATTGAATGGCTCTGCTTCAAGAAGCCAGATGATGGTCGAGGTTCCCTGTCCAAGAAATTTTACAGAATCCCATAAAATATACCCTAGGGATCTTTATTCTTCTACATTGTATCTGGTCTTCTTACCAGATAAGTTGTTTCTTGTTGTAAGGCACATTGGGGAGTTTTTTGGGTACGATGGAGAAGTAGTTTACGAGGCAGATACTCTCACAGATTATTCATCCTAGCCTCTAATATGTCCTTACAGAACTGTTGGATTTGATATCTACAATCTCAACTTTCAACAGAAGAAATGGCTACAAGTGGAATCGTTGAAGGATGTCGCTTTATTCATTGGTGGAAATCACTCAGCCGCTCTCTTTGTTAAGGAGTATCCCGAGTGCAAGGTTAATGCAATTTACTTCAAGGATGATTATTGGGATAGAATGCATGAAGATACCTATCATGGAGGTCATGATATGGGAGTTTTCACTTGAAAAATGGAAGTATTGAGCCAGTTTTTGACTGGGAACAAGAGGGAAAAGGCCTCCCAAAAAAAAATGCCATTTCTGGTTCACTGCCGGAAATGGCAGTCATCCGCCTTTTCAGGCAGAAAAATGGGGGAAGCCCCCCTCCCAACCCAAAGTTGCCATTTCTAGAAATGGCAGCCCACCCTCCTGTCTCTCTCTCTTTTTTTTTTTCTTTTTCCTTTTTTTGTTTTTATATTTTTTAATTTTTGGATTCTTTTTTTGTTTTAATTTAAAGAATAAGGGTATAAAGGTAATTTTATCAACCACTTAAAGGAATTTTGGATGAATTCCGTCAGTAGAGACCTGTGACGTGTATTTATGAAAGGTTGAAGACCCAGTATGCTAAAAAAAATTTAGAGACACCAGGCAATTCTAAGTGCAAAAGTTGGGGACCTTTTGTGAAATTTACCCTATACACATCATAGTACTCTCACAGTATCACTACTATTGAAGAAAATCACATTTTCGTGCTTGAACCATAAAAGCAAGACTCGCCCCCCCTCCCCAGGCTCCCCGCCGGGGGTCCCTCTTTTTTGGGGATACTTACTCATAAAGTGAAACCTGCCTAGTGTATTTGTCTGGAATGATCACTTAATCATAGTGGTCACTGTAAAAAAAAAAAATTTCACCTCCAATGATATATCATAAGTGTTCAATTAGTCAAAACTTTTTAAGATATGAGCACCTGGTGATAATATTATTAGAGATGGGTACCTTGCACAATGACTCTGACAATTTGAAAATTTCTGGTGTATTTGCCTTGCAAATCCAAAACAAACAAGAAATATCCAAGTCCATCCTTAAATACCAATGTATTTCCCCTGACTCAATCTTTGTTTCGAGTAATTAAATAGTAGCTATTCTGGGTTTACTACATTTAATTTAATTTAATTAATTAGCAAATCAAATTCTATAGTATTACAACTTAACAAAACAATAAACTGAGACACTTTAGACCTTCTTCTTAAGCATTTATCCAGAATATTACAGGCCGCCACTCCAACTCCAAGATCCAATCAACATTTTAAATCAATCTGTAGTTCAGAGGTTCAGCTTGGCCATGAAACGGAGTGGTAAGAAACATCTGCTGTGTTCTTTCTTCCACTGTCACGCCCCCGCTAACTTTACAATATTTCCGAATATCTTAGGGAAATTTACAAATTCGGTAGCGGAAGCTTTTATTCAAATAACGGGGACGGGACGTGCGAAACAATCCAATTTATCTTATCTTACTGAGTTTAATAGATAAAGATAATTTAATAAGTTAACAAATCGTCAACCTTTTAAAGAAACATTACAACTAGGTTTTTCAAGAAAATATATAAACACAAGAAGTTGTATTAATAAACATATTTCATTGATTATCAAGGTGGGCCAAATCATTAGAAAACTTTTACAATGAA
>CAVNYN010272503.1:0-17465 GCA_963692815.1 Nyctanthes arbor-tristis | reverse complement strand
CCCCCCCCCCCCCCCCCCCCCCCCCCCCCCCCGGGGTTGGCAATACAAGAGAAAATAGGGGATGCATAGGTGTAGTTCAAATGTAGAACCTAACTTCTCAAACTTGAGCATCCTACAACTGTCACCCAAAAAGCGTAAATTTCTTAAAATGACTTTTTCACTGCACAAATCTCTATTTACCATTGCAATCATAGGTTAACAAGAAAAAAGAAAATGAGAAAACAGTCTTGTTGTGTAATAAAAGAATGAAATGACATGTGGGGTTTGTATCTTCTGGTCCCTAGGTATCTCAAACACAATGTGTCCCAAGCTGTTTGATGAAATGCCCAATCTAAAAATCTTCCTTCTTCTCTACACTCCCAGCAATCAAAAACACGCACAAAATTGTTGTTTTTGGTCTAAATCTAATGTTAGGTATTAAAGGAAACAACATGGACATGATATGATATCCGAACACGCTTTGTGTTGTTTCTGATCACACGTTCATTTTTGCAGAAATTATTCATATGTGGTCCTCACCCAAATTAAATACAGTTAATGTTAAGTTTCTTGATAAGCTAGAAAGCACTCAACTTGTGGGGTTAATTTCAGCTTAAATCAAGGACATTTATCAGTTACGTTTGTGGAGTTTTCTTAACCTATGTGGGTCAATCATCAATGTCTCTTATGTCTGGTCCCCAACTCCCCCCATGTAACTCTTTATTTTGATAAGCATCTGCTAGAAAATTTTGATTTGTGACGTTGATGTTCAAAGTATTTTTTTTTTTGTGCCCCTCGAGTTTCTTGCAGGGAAGCAGATAATCGTTGTAGATACATCGGTCTTCCTCGATATTAGAGTCGGACTAGTTTTTCACCGTGCGTTTCACAGGAAGATTAATTTCAAAAAAAAAAAAATACTAATTTATAAGAAGTTGAATAATTACTCATCATCAAATTTATATCAATCTGTAAATAACTAATAATTATAATTAACACCCCAAATGGTTAAAAAAATGAAGGAATAATTCGAATTGTTGAAAAATTCTTTGAACACCGCATTCACAATGAAATTAGTTGTCTGACATTTCATGATTCTTAACCCATTGCGGTTTCTAACCCTTGAAACCATGCAATATATAGTTGTTAATTACTGAACATAGGTTTTCTTTAAAAAAAATGTGAACATGGAAAAGTGATTAATCTTACCAATATTGTGATTAATTCCAAGTCTTGTGATTATAGTGTCCTAGCTAGGTTTTGTAAGATCTTCACTTGTGTAACAAGAGTGAGATCATATTATTTGTATATGTATATCTTGGAGAAATACTTAAAGTATTGTATTTGAACCTATATAATGATATGTCTTTCCTCCAATGAGATAATGCTGCTTAATTCATGAGATCGCTCACTCTTACCCAATGGGGTGAGACGTGTAATATCATAAATGAAAGATGACCCATCAGGTCTCTTTGATTTTTAAGATGTTCTATTCATCTCAACTAAATTGCTCTCATACATTTGTCGAATTTTAGACACGACTTCATACTCATGAACAAAAGTTAAATCCACAAATACTTCAGTTTTATCTTAATTCTCGAAGATGTTTTCGTTAATATTCAAATTTTTCTCTCTAGTCTTCAAAGAGTCTCGATTATAGATGAGATGTTTGAACAAAGAGTTTGAGAAAGGATGGTAGGAGTGGAAGTGCAAGTTGTTTGCACACTCTGTGGGCAAGACAGGCCTTAATTATGGGAGTTCTCAAATGTTTGTAGCTTATGAATTATGAAAATGACTTCACTTTGATACTCCTCAACTCTCAGTCAAACTTGACCATCCCCATTTCCCACACTTTTTTCCCCTTCAACAGATAGTTTTCGACATGTTCTTTTCACATTGGGTTTGGGACTAGCTGTCCTTAATTGTTTTCATCACAAACATAAAAATGTACTTAAAGTTAACTTTTGATAATTAATTCTTAGTACAAATTTTTTCATTAAATTATATTCAGTTCAGCACTTCCAAATCATAATCACAAGTGGAAGAAACAAAATCAATATAGTTTGTATGAGCATGCATATTGAATATAGACGTGTCATACCGGTTGGCTTAGGTCGTGTTTTAATTCGCTTTCATATCTATAGTGACCTATGAACATATCATAATTGAACAACTTGACTCAATTTACACCTTAAAAGTGAAAACGAATGCATGATTGCAATTTTAACGATAAATTAGTGGATTAACTATATTTGTTTACTTTCTTTCCAAAAAAAAAAATATATTTATTTACTCTACTATATATGCATAATAATTTACAATTCCAACGTGAGTTTGAAAATGGTGTCAAAATCTATTAATGGCACATGTTATGTTGGCATTTGAAATGATAAGGAAACATAGATAAAATGCTTGAGAAATAGAAAACAATAGGAGTAGGGACATGTTTTCTAGTGTTCCCATTATGTTGTGTTCCAATGGATTTGAATTTGCTGGCATAATATGCCACACAATTTAATCTTTACTTAAGTACTTGTGAAACATGAAATTGATAGCCATTTGTTTGTTTTCATTTAGCCCTTTCAGTCCTAATTTCTAGATATATGAAAGAGGCAAGACCATAGTTTTGTCCCTTAAAAATTTTATCCGTGTATGTTTTTTCTTGAATGGTAAGTTTTATGATATGATAATAGGTAATTCCATTGTAGTAGGGTTAAATAATATTTAAAAACCTTTGGAAGTTTTTGTTACCACATTATCCGAACACGTGTCATTCTATCCATCACACCACATAGGTGGGTTCTCCCATATATGTTGTGTACATGAGAGATTGACATATGTTAAAACCTCCCAGACGTTTTTGAAACTTTTCAGGGTAGGGATAGGGCTTCTATGTGTCCGCCTAGTCCCTTGTGGTTAATTCCTAGGTAGAAAATTCAACGTTAAAGGAAGAAATTAAAGCAGGAAAAGAAATTATTTTACAAGTTAAAACAAGAAAAAAAAGTTATTTTACGAGACTTAATTACGCCTTTTATTCCTTGTGATTTTCTAGAACAGTAAATTGATCTTGAGATTTGGACACGGAGAGAGGTATTTTTTATGAGAAATATCTAGACATTCTTTAATCAATCTTGTTCATGATGTATATTTCACTAACATGACTATTAAAACAACGATTAAATATTGTGTCAATAAATTACGTTATTATATATGCTTACATTTGCTCTTTATATTTTTATTTTTTTATTTTTTTAACATTTATAGTCAATGCGAGTGTTAGAAAATTTCAATAATATATTCATTATTATATTTAGATTTCAATTTGTGCAAAATACTCTACACCACTTAATCAGTGTATAAATGACATATTTGATACACTAAATTGGACAGAATTAATAACGAACAAACATATCATATCGTTTTATTGTTCCACTTATATATCTTTGATACTATGATATCACATCACAATAATATTTATTGGATGTTAACAAAGTGAGAACGAGATGAAGCGACAAGTTCGCATTTAATTAAGGCATCTTATCTCCGTGACAACAAAAAATATCTCTATTAACGTCATGAACAGAATATATATCGACATTTTAAAAGTTCCCGACAACTTAACATTTTGTATCCTTCTAAACTTGTCACAACTTCACTATAGTTTAAATGTTTACATAATACAAATCAATCAGTAGGCCTAAAGAAGAACAAACAAACTAATGGTTTTGTTTGGGATAAAGTTAGAGATAAAAAGATTGTTTACAACGTAGATCAAGTGGGCTTATTGTCTTGTAAAATTGATACTTCGATTAGACTTCTTGATTGGGACTAAGCTAAGCATTTGTAGACCCAAAATTAATTAGTGTTTACTAAACAACTCAATTCCAACAAGGGGGAGATAAACACAATCGATCGAGAGTTGTTATTATTCAATGTACAATATAGCCTCAAAGAGTTTATGCTCATGTGGCTATAAGCATTGCAATTTTTTTTTTTATTTTTATTTTTTTGGCCAACAAGGTTGAGCCCTGGGACTTCTCACTGAGCTAAACTCAGTTCTCCGGAGCCCGTTTGTGGACCGAGCTTGGCTTGCTATATTTGGACTCGTGTTTGTGCTCGAGCTTGTTCTCACACTTGCGAGCCACTCGTCGGCTCGTGAGCTTTGCCCTCTTTTTCAATTTTCTTTCACTAACTAGATGACTTGTTCGTGCTCCTGCTCGGGCTCGCCAATGAGCCCAAGCAGAGTAAAACTTGATGAGCCGCCGGCCAAGCACGAGCGGCTTTTGGCTTGGGAGCCAAATTGCCAAGCCTACATAGAGGACTTACTTGGCTCCGCCAGACTAGTGGCTCAAGGTTATAAGTTAAGTTACTTATCATTCTATTGTTTGAACGTTACAAGAAGATTATAAATATAACTGTCTTTAAAACTCAACAAATTGTTACTAATTTGTTATTAAGCATCTTGTGTCGGCTTGACTCGAGTTGACTTGGTTATATCGTTGCTAAGCACACGTCTCATGTCAGCTTGAGTCGAGTTGTCTTGGTTAAGATATTTTTGTTCTAACTCGTGGCTCATACTGAGATGAGCAAAGAGACAGAATGCCACCCCTAATTAATTTGAAGTGAAACGAGACACTATATACGTGGATTAATGCTGGACCTTTAAACCAGTCGATTATAAATTGGACCTCAGATTTCCATTGTGCACCTTTTGCGGTGGTCTATCCTATTCTGTGTACAATCATTCAAAACTTTTAGTACCCTTTTAATTATCACATTATAAATGACCCACCTAAATTATTTCCTAAAATTGGCTAAATATTCTCATTAATTATCCTTTAGATTCCAATATTAATTCAACTGCCTTTTCCTTTTTCTTCCTTTTTCAGAGTGTTTATTTTCCTCAATTGATTTGTCCTCATTTAAATTCATTGCAAGTAAATTCAAACAAGTAAATCCTTCATATTTTGATCTACAAGTAAATTCATTGTACATGCCAATTAAATAAGATCGGAAGAGCAAAATGTCAAATAGAACGTGTTTTCATGTTTTTTATTTTAGAAAACGGCTTTTAGAAATGATAAACCGAACGCATGTTCAGCAAATTGAAAAATAGAAAACTAAAGTATAAACAGAACACGGCCTTTGGGAAAACGAGTTGAAGCAGTAAGGCATTCACCCCCGTTGGGGTTGTTATGTTGGTCATTCCCCTTTAAATACAACATAATAAATAAATTAGTTAAACGATTTTAATATACAAATATTTCTTCTTTTTTTTTTTCTTTAAATAGAAACTGTCATGCATGAAAGAGGCGACAAGAAATGAGAGTGTCTCATTCCATATAAAAGGACTAACATTAGAAAATAGATTCTAGCTAATTTATGAGCTGGTATGTTAAATTGCCGCTTCACAAATTGGACCACAAAACTTGAGTTTTGCTCGAGCTTAGTCTTGCAATCACTTAATATATAAATATTTCTAGAGATTTAGAAGTATTATTACTTCTATCATCATTCATTTACGCGGATTTCTTTTCTATTTCAATGTAAAAACATTAACATAGACCAGAGTAAGAAACTAGTAGTTTAACGTATGGGTAAACTTCATAAAAGGTCCCTAACCTTTACAAAATATTGTTTTCAACCTTTAGACTCTCTAACCTTTCAAAAATTCTCATAAAAAGGTCCCTATAAATGGAATACGTCCGTTTTGACTCTTAAAGGGAATTAAAATGACTCCCCCCAATTAAATAAAAAATAAAAACAATAAAATAGTTTTTTAATAAAAGAAAAAATAATAAATATTCTTATCTTTCTTAACACCCAACTTACAATCCGAGTTGGCAAAATTCATTGACGAGATACCCATTTTCACACCTCAATTCCTTGTCATCTTTGATCATCCTCGCCCCTTCACACATTTCTTTTACTACGATCTACGAACATTCAAACAAATTTCTTGATTGGAAAATTTGTTTTGGCTTGTGAATAAGAAGATGACAAAAGATGCCTAGGTGTTATCGGCCTTAAGGGGTGGGGTTAGAGTTTTTGTTATATTTCTTTATTTAAAAGAAACATTTTGTTGTTTTATTGTAAATTTAATATGAGAGTAAATTATAATTCTTTTTCCTTTTAATAGTCAAATTTGATGGATTCCATTTATAGCGACCTTTTATGATAATTTTTGAAAGGTTAAGAACTCCAAATATTAAAAAAAAAGTTGTGGACATAATTGCTACGTTTTGCAAAGATTAGGGACCTTTTGTGAAATTTACCTTTTTATTGTATTCACATTTTGGCTTAAAAAATGTATTAAGCTAAACACTCTGCGTTAAAAACTTTTTCTCTCTCTTTACTTTTATTTCACATCATGTCATTAAACTTCAATCTTAACAACTAATATTTGATGTCTACATATAAACCATTATTAGAAGTCAATGACAGACATGTTTTGCTTTGAAGTTTTACCCCTTTCTTAAAAGCTTTTCAATCAAAGATATTATTGGTAGCACATTCCCCTTCTTATTTCACTTTCAACCTAGGGTTTCAAAATTTACACCCACTTTTTTTCTTTTCAACCATTTCTTAGATAAAATTGGGAAGCAACTTATCAAATATGTCTATCATATATATAGCGTCACTTGTTAATATATGAGTTTAACTATCTTTTTTCTCTGAAAACACTCTGATCATTACAACCCACAAACTCAATTTAACGACGTTGATAAGAAGTTGACACTAAACGAATCAAAAGCTCTAATAACAAACAAATGTTTACAAGAATTTTGAGAACAATGAGTAATATCGAAAAATATACTGTACAGTCAAAGCCCACCGATGAAATCTCAAAAGTTTTTATCTTTTGAAAGTAAAAAATCTCGAAAGTTGATTAATTAGTTACATGCGTATCCAATTAGCATATAATAGGATCTAAAAACCTTCTTTATAGGTTTGGCCTAGTAACCTCTCCATCGCCCACAAAATACAACAAACACCAAATTGGAACTATGTTTCTTCCTTAACCATTTCCATGGAGGGTCCAAAATGAAGAATTCTTCGCGCAGATTACACGCACTAAATTATATTTATATAGGTATGTTTCTGCACACATATGCATGTGTATTGTATAATCACAATTTTTTAATGATTTTTCTTCCTCTTTCTTTACAATTTCAGTAAAGACTTGTTTTTAACTAGTTTTTTCTTCTTCTCTTCCTCTGTACATTCAAGAATCTCTGATTTCAGAGCTTGACAAGTCTCTCTTCCTCCATTCTGATTCTGGGTGATCTCGTTTTTTCTGATGTTTGAAGGGAGATGTAATTAATCGGGATCCTATAATGCGTGTAAAGGAAATGCACCCACTGTGCTGCATTTCAATGGAGAGTTCGGCGATTGGCGACGGGACGCCGGAGCCTCTCCTGTTGAGAACTGGGTCGGCGGTCACTTTCTCCAGCGGTGGATCTGACGTCAATGCCGGAAGATCTGATGTAAGCAGGGTGGCAGGGATCCTCTACAAATGGACTAATTACGGCAAGGGATGGCGATCCCGGTGGTTCACCCTCCGGAGCAACGGCGTCCTTTCCTACTCCAAGTCTCTCCGGCCAGACACCCTTCCCGGCTTCGGCGAAGATGTCGTTTTCATTGGGCGCGTCAGGGCTTCCGCTGGCTCCGGAACCGTAGATATACGTAGAAAACACGGCAAAGCGGTTGGCATTGTCCATTTAAAGGTTGGTAATTGATTTTCACTGTAGCTTTATATCTCATCTCGTCTAAAACGACTGACCAAAGTTTGGAACGTAGTAGCCCGACTTTGAATTCAAGAATTTTGCTCGATAACACGTCGAACCACTTCATCCGAGGATTGAAAAATCCAATCTTAAAGGAATTATCTTTTTTAGCTGTAAAATTATTTATGTTTCTTGCCATTTTTATATAAACATGAAAATTTCTGCTTTTTCTCTTCCCTATGCCGTCAGTACTCAGTACTAGAAATAACTCTGATATCTGAGTTTTTCGTTTTATTTTTCCCCATTGTTTTTAATAATTAAATTTTTATTTTTCCCCATCAAAACGTCGTGAAAATTAACTCGGTGTTAATCTTGAGTGGGTCACATCAGCAGGTGAAAGTAGGAGCCAAAAACTAGGGCAAAATGCTGTAGGCCTAAGGCAAGTTTATTTATGGTTTTTTTTTTATGTATGGTCACATCAGTATTCGAGCACCTCCCTTTTTTTTTTTTTTTTTTAAAAATTTCTGAAGCCATATATTCCTAAGTTTCTTTGAAGATCCAATAAGTTGTTTTGCCATATAAATAATCATAAGTGCGCGAATTGAGCAGGTGGGACAGCAAGTGAAAAAGAAGGGTAGATCTGAAAGTCTCTAAAATTAATTTGTAAGTTTTGAGCTTTCAAAATTGTGTGGGAAAGGATATTCTTACATGCTCTTGAGATTCTTTTCTCGGTGTCTCCAGAAACCCAGTAAAAATTCTTACCTTTGTTGTACTCTTCCTGATGTTAAATATTTTTCTGGGAAATTAATGATCTTGACTAGTATTTTGTTTCTTGTTTTAGGCGTATCTTGATTTCTATGGTGTAAGAACTAAAAGAACCGGTTTATGGAGTTCCAACGCTATGTTCTTGCAAATTTATCTCTGTCAGTGTTCTTTTGAGTAAATTTTGGGTATTTATTTCGAATAATTATTTTATCAGACCACGATGGTGCTGGCTAATGTTGTTTAATTTGGTGTAGTCTGCTCGTTTTGCTTTCTAATGTAATGCCTATTTGTTTTGAGATACTCCCCCGATCGGTCTCACAAAGATAGCCCTCTTAAATTGTGAAAATGTGATTTTTAGTTTTTTTTGTGCCCTATTTAACAATTAACATGCATTCTTATCAACAAGTAAGACCGTTAAAGTGGGATAATAAATGAATGAAGTGGTATATTAGGAAAATTGTGCTTGAATTTTACTTTTATAATAACTATAATTCTTTAATCTATGTGAAAAATGAAAGTAGAGAATCTTTATAGGACGGATGTTTGGTGCTGTATTTACTTTTTTTCATTGAAGCAAGTAAATATGGATAGGGTGTTATGCATATCTCAATCTGTTTGTAGTGCATACTTTATTGCTTTGCTTTGAAATTGAAACGTTTCCCAAGAAAGGAAAAACGTGCTTATAAATATGTGCATTTGGAGACTGTTTGGCATTGCTTCTCTTTTAGTAGAAGAAGCTGGGTTATTTCAACAGTGTCATTGTTGATACTGCCGAAATAACTCGAAAGAAAAAACGTTTTGGCTTTCGAGTAGCTAAACATGCTTAAGGTGCATGTCTTCTGTGCCCGGTAGAGTATCGTATTGGATTGAACATTTTAACGAATAATATTTCAACTTGTTTTTCTTCTTTCATGCTGGAAAATTTTTTATCCCGATATGTTTGCAGGTTTCATCTTTTCGTGAGAGTAAATCAGATGATAGGCGATTTTACATATTTACAGCAACAAAGACACTTCACTTGAGAACTAATACAAACAAAGAAAGAGTGGCATGGATACAAGCTTTGATAGCGACAAGAAGTCCGCTGAATGACAGCATCCCTTTTTTAACAAGGAATTTGTCGTTATCAACCGAAAGGTTGAAGCAACGGTTGCTTGAAGATGGAATTAGTGAGGGACTTGTGAAGGACTGTGAGCGGATTGTGCTTTCTGAATTTTCAGAAATTCAAGGTCAATTTAAAGTCATTTGTGAAGAGCGTTCCAGTTTGCTGGATACATTAAAACAGTTAGAGGTAATCTCTTTTAATTAGAATGTAATACAATATTCAGGTCACAATGTTATTCTTAATCGTTCTAAAATAGAACTAATAATTCATTAGTATATTCAGTATTTGTTATCTATATTGACCCATTATAATGTTTCTTTATGTGTAAAAATAATTTTGGTTGACATGATTGCCTCAATATCGACTCTAGATAATCTTTAGTCTCTGGGACTAGCAGGAAATGTGACATGATGACTGGAACTGTCATTTTAATCCTATGAATTGTGAGTGCTCCTCTCCATCCCTGGAATTGTATTAGTAGACTGCTGAAGCTGAGCTTCATGGACAAGAAATTAGTCTGACTTTTCAAATGAGAGAGCACACTTGAAAAGTCTGTTCGGACAAACAGTTAGGTGTTTTCTTGGAGTTTTTAGACCTGAATAGGACCACCCTCATCTGATGGAGTAATTATTTAGTGTAACGATATTAATTCCAATACACTCTGCTTTTACTGAAGGCTAAGATTCTTACTGAAGGCTAAGATTCTTCAGTACATCCATTTGAAGTTGGAAGAAGGTTTTTAGAAATTTGATATGTTTTGTTTCTTGATGACTTACATATTCCTTTCAAGTTCTCTCCGTGGAGCATTTCTTTTCTACCAACCTATTTGAAGATGCTAGTTATGAGTACCATCAGATTTTCTTCCAATATATAATCAGATAATTATATGTCTGTTATCATGATAAGGAATTTAAGCCCCGCAGCCTTGAATCAAGTTGATATAATGGAACTGACTAAAATGTGTGCATTGGTTTGCCTAGATTCTTCATTGTAAAGATGTGACGGCTTCTTTCTTTGTAATCTCGAGTAAAAAGTAGCATAATAATATTGACAAAGCATTCGTTTTAACTTTTCCAGGCAGCTAATATTGAATCTGAAGCCTCTGGAATGAATGATGGAGAATACCAATCGATGAAGCAGGAGTATTCTACTCTAGTACGCGGAAAATATAGTGGTAATAACACTTTCTAATGTACCTTTTCTGGAAGAAACTTATGCATAAAGATGCCAATTCAGTCATTGCTCAAACTTCATATGGATTTCTGACCATATTTTCTTATTTGGTTATTTGAGTTTCTGCTATATGTTTTTTTTTTTCTTCATGTTTGTTCTAGGTGTATGAAAAGCTTCACTTAACCTCTCGTATTGAATATATCACTATTTTATGTTCTCAGCTGCTAGAACTCAACTTTGTATGGATCATCACCGCATGTTTCTTGACTTCATTACAATTGCAAGTCATCTTAAAATTTTCCCTTTATCATATATGTTTACAAAAGCTTAATTTCTAGATCTTTACTGATGGAAGTTACCTTAGTGTTGTTCTTATGTACTAATAATATTTTCTTCTCTTTCTCATGTCCCTCTGCATCGCATTTTTAATACTTTTGCAACTGGTAATCTGTTTATTTATAAATCTAAGAGAAATCAGAACCCAATTGGTTGATATGAAGTACAAAGAAATGCATGCCAATTTATGATGGTTTTTGAAGGATATATGCATCTTTTTACTACAACCAAGATAATGGCTGTAGAGTTTTAACTGCGCATGATTATAAACCAATTAAGAACTTTTTCATGATTTTTTACTCTAGAATGAATTTCTAGACTATGCTGTATGTGTTTGTTTCCTGATGTTGTTTCTGATGTACAGAATGCAGCACTACAGCATCATCAGACGATGTCGACAAACAAGAGCTTGAGGAAGGGTCAGATGAAGAGGAAATCCAATTCTTTGACACAAATGACTACTTTTCTGAACCAACTACTAGTTGTGAATCCCTAGACATAGATCACATGAACTATCGGGCGAGATCTAAAAACCAAACTCACAATGTGAATGGGTTCAACTGCAAGAACAATGGATTTGATTCTAGATGCCCACAAATTGAAAGAAGAAAGCGTTTGCCAGATCCAGTGGAGAAAGAGAAAGGAGTCAGTCTATGGTCTATAATCAAAGACAACATTGGGAAAGATCTTACGCAAGTGTGTCTCCCTGTATACTTTAATGAGCCAATATCATCCCTGCAAAAGTGTTTTGAAGACTTGGAGTATTCTTATCTTTTGGATAGGGCATATGAGTACGGTAAAATGGTATGACCATTTTAGCTTCAATTTTACAAAATTCTCTCTATTTCATTATATAGTCTCTAGAGCATGGTTGTCTTTCTGCTTAATAATTTGTTGAAAAATCTTTCTGCTAGATCTTAGAATGCTAATATTGCACTTAAATTGGACCTGTTGATGCATTGAGTAAATATTTTAAGAATTTTTCCAGGGGAATGATCTTTTAAGAATTTTGAATGTTGCTGCTTTTGCTGTTTCTGCATATGCTTCATCTGAAGGCCGTCACTGTAAACCCTTCAATCCGTTACTTGGTGAAACTTATGAAGCCGATTATCCTGAAAAAGGAATTCGCTTCTTTTCCGAGAAGGTAGCTACTGTCTTAAAGTTTTTATTGTTTAATACAACCTGACATATGGTGCAATCATTAATTTGAAGCGTCAGTATATTTCCCAAAATTACTGCTTTGCAGTTCATATGTCCATAATCACTTTTATTGCTCAAAAGTATGAAACAAGGTAACTTACAAACATGATTTGGAAACCCCAGTGTCTTTTAGCAGGAGGTCAATATGTAAGTTAATCCTCAGCTAGCAATTAGCATTGTAAATTTTGCAGAAAGTAAAGCAATGATTCTTGTTTTTAGCCTTTTCTTACAAAAAGGAACTCTAACTAACTAGCTGTTGCTCAACAGGTCAGTCACCACCCTACCATCATTGCATGTAACTGCGAAGGCAGAGGCTGGAAATTTAGGGCTGACAGTAATCTTAAATCGAAGTTCTGGGGAAGATCAATTCAACTTTATCCTGTTGGAACCCTTACTTTAGAATTTGACGATGGAGAGACCTTTCAGTGGAGCAAGGTAAATGTTTATACACGAGCAGTTGGTTGGTTGCTTTATGCTGCTTCTCTTTTAAGTTACACGGCAAAGTATGTTAAGCATATTTGTCTTGTCCTCAGGTAACAACAAGCATCTATAATCTAGTCCTTGGAAATATCTACTGTGACCACCATGGAACAATGCATATACAAAGTAATCGGCAGTTCTCATGCAAGCTCAAATTCAAGGAGCAGTCTATTCTTGATCGCAATCCTCACCAGGTAAAAAGAGAATTACATTCATATAGATGTGTGCATCCCACTTCCTCAGTCAACCACAACCTTTGACTTTTTTTTTTTTTTTTTTTCCTTTTTTTCATTTAATAACTGGATATTTGAAAATTTAATAACTGGATATTTGAAAATCATACTAACTGAACAGGTTGATGGATTTATTGAAGATGTCACCGGAAACAAAGTTGCAACATTGTTTGGAAAGTGGGATGACAGCATGTATTTTGTAAATGGAGAAGCAACTGGCAAGGTGAAAGACATATCAGATGCAACTTTATTGTGGAAAAGGAATAAGCCACCACCAAATCTCACTCGCTACAACTTAACTTCTTTTGCGATCACACTAAATGAGTTGACACTAGGACTAAAGGTATAGATGCCACACTAAATTTTTAACTGATTTTAATTTCCTCTGCATCTTACAAGCCTCTCTGATTATGAGCTTTTGATCACTGATGAAGGAAAAGCTGCCACCTACAGACTCAAGACTAAGACCCGACCAGCGGTACTTGGAGAATGGAGAATATGACAAGGCAAATGCAGAGAAGCTGCGATTGGAAATGAGACAAAGAATGGTAAGAAGATTCCTAAGATGCTATATGGATATATTTAGACTGATGAATATGCAACTTCCTGTATATGTTATGCAACTCTTTACATGTATGTGCATATATTCTCTTTAGTATGAGTAAGATAACTACTGTTTGATGCTGAAAATTATTGTGAAATGTGGATGATCCTGTGGAAATTGTTGGTTGAGGTAACATTTATTTATGATAGGCAAGATGAAAGTTTGCTAGAAAAACAAAGAAGAATCTACATATCTGAATATACAAGTCAAGGTGACGGATACTGAAATTTCTTAGATTGGTCCATCGCTTCAGCTGATTCATTTTCATTATACTGGATTGCTGCTTCATCCACTGAACACGGCAATCGAAGGAGCCAAAGGATTGGTTGCTTCTTTCATTATTATTTGTACATGTGAATATTATTTGCCTAGAATCGACCAAACAGATCTAGTCAGCGAAAAATTTTGGATTGCTGCCTTGAATCAACCAAACAGACTCTTATGCTCGATTGCTATATTGCATTCCCTGTTTCTCAATATCATTCAAGTATCATCAATAGGCACTAGTCTTACTAGTTATGTTTATTATCTGCTACAGTTGATGTGTGAAAGACAATTTACACGATTAGTTGATTACTAATGTTGTTCTCACCCATTACAGTCGAGAAAATTACAAGAAAATGGTTGGCGGCCCAGATGGTTCCAAAGAGATCCCAAAGATGGATCTTTCTGCTATGTTGGTGGATACTGGGAAGCCCGAGAGCAGGGAAAGTGGGAAGGATGCCCAAATATATTTGGCGAGATTGGTAAATAGACCCTGATTCCTCTGAAGGCTCTTGACTTATGAAAAGGTGAAAAACTTGCCCTCATTTATTTTTTCATATTATTCCCCCAATAAAAACATTTTTTTGTAATGCCATATTAGCACAAGTTGTAATGGAACTAGGTCCAGGAGTGTTACATATCTCACAAATACTTGCACAAGATTATATATGGATGATTTTTCAAACAATCCTCCTAAATTCATGGTTTTATGTGGGAAGGATGCCCAAATATATTTGGCGAGATTGGTAAATAGACCCTGATTCCTCTGAAGGCTCTTGACTTATGAAAAGGTGAAAAACTTGCCCTCATTTATTTTTTCATATTATTCCCCCAATAAAAACATTTTTTTGTAATGCCATATTAGCACAAGTTGTAATGGAACTAGGTCCAGGAGTGTTACATATCTCACAAATACTTGCACAAGATTATATATGGATGATTTTTCAAACAATCCTCCTAAATTCATGGTTTTATGTGGGAAGGATGCCCAAATATATTTGGCGAGATTGGTAAATAGACCCTGATTCCTCTGAAGGCTCTTGACTTATGAAAAGGTGAAAAACTTGCCCTCATTTATTTTTTCATATTATTCCCCCAATAAAAACATTTTTTTGTAATGCCATATTAGCACAAGTTGTAATGGAACTAGGTCCAGGAGTGTTACATATCTCACAAATACTTGCACAAGATTATATATGGATGATTTTTCAAACAATCCTCCTAAATTCATGGTTTTATTGCACAAAGATTTGTTTTCCAAAGATTGTTACTCTCTATATATAGATAGTCCTGATTATACTGTACATTGCTGCTACATACAGGATGAAGAAAATGATGGTATGCTGGATATCAGTCTATGTAGTCGATAAAATTGTCGTCTCCAACCATTTTAAAATGAAGAGTCAATCCCTAGTTAGGCCATGATACAGCATAGGAAAACTACCTTTTCACATGATATCTGTTCGCTGAAAAGATCAAAGGCTAGTCCCTCGCCTCATTCATAACAGTTCTCACCTTTGCAGCCTCTGAGCCAGACATTTTATTTATTTATTTATTTATTTTCTTCTAGGTAGTTATCTTCCAATGTTATTGTTTTTAATCAATGTAAGAATGTATAAAAAAAGAGTTGCCTGATTATAATGATAGTTGGCTAGTTGCAAATGCCCAAATGCTTGTGGATAGTTTTTAGAAATTGTGGTGTCAAAATGGATGGTTTGGCTTCGACCTGCCATCATCCAAGTCTAGTTTAACATGGACTGTCTTCTAAATCCACGGTGAGGATTTTCATGAAAAATTCGAGCCTGACGTGCCACCGTTGGTTAGTTGCTTGGTTTTTCTTTTGACTTTGACTGAGGTTAAGTAAGTTTGTGGAGAAAAAAGGGTTCAGATTGTTAAATCATAAATCACCATCAAGGGTTACATTTTTTTACGCTTCAAGTTGCTTATGCAAGTCATTGTGTCAACTATTGATGGTATACGTTAGCCACTTGTGACAAATTTTCTTGGTGGATGAAACAATTTTGTTTCATACCATGGACGGACCGTATATTAGTGGTGTTTATTCTATAAATTGCACGGAAGCAACACGAATATTACACGATATGAACACCAACGTGGAACAACAAATCCCTACCGTAGATTGACAAAATATTAGTTCCATTCACGAAAACAACACGAAGATGGCACGATATAAAGACGAAGATGAAGTGTGATTTGCTTCAAAAGTAGTAAACATGCTTTTATTATGAAGTGGATGAAAAGAGAATGGCTTGTGATCCTGTGATTCACTTTTGTCACTTGTTGAGAAAGGAAAATTGATTCATGGATGCATTTTTTGGACCACAACAAATATACACTTGCAACATTTTCTTGGTTGTCGAAACAAATTCGTACCTTAAATGGACCAAATATTAATGAAAGTTAGTTGCATTCCTGCCCGAACACGGAGATGACACGTGGTGTTGAACACTTGCATGGAAAATGTCCAAAGATAATAATCTTTTAGGGTTAGAAATTTTTACCAGACTAAGATAATAAAAGACAAAAAAACTTACTTGTGCACGAGAAGTGTTATTACTGTCTAGTCTAACTTACGTGATATGTGTGGAGCATATCACGCACATATTTATTGTCTTCCCATACAATTTATTGATTGTACGCGATTATTCCAGTTTTGTTAGGCATGGATGTGACGTTCGGTTTAGGCAATCTTTACAATTTCACCTTTTCACTCCATAGTTAGGTTTTGATTTGAAGGATTTGGTGTTCGATTGAGGTTTAGGGCGTGAGAAACATCCTTCACATAATCACATTAGAGAAGATATTCACAGTAAGTTTTATCTATGAGAAATCTCACTGTTCCGCTGTCATTGTTAATCGTTGAGTTTTGGGCAACCATATATACGTACATATTTAATTGCTTCAAATGCTGTCTTTGTTTCTAGTGTGTGTATATCTAATTACTTCAAGTGTTGCCTTTGTTTTTGGTGCACGTATATCTGAAGGGGCATGATGGCCGACTTGACCAACTGATAAACGACGAGTAATGAAATTTCAAATGTTTGCAAGCAACTAAATTTTTCATTATTTAAGCTATGATACAAACCAAAGGCTGAAAAACAAAGATACGAGTCACTTTGATCTTTAGACTCTTCTCCAACTATTTGTACATAACAAGCTATAAACTGTATAATATACGAACTCTTTCCCTTATTCAAAACCGCGTTTGAGACTTTCATTTCATACATCAATCGGCTCTTGATAAGTTAAAGAATCGAAAGAGCTCGTCTTTGCCAAATTAACAAAAATGCACTTACTTAGGCTTGACAACTTGGTTGTGTCTCTTCCAATTCTGTCCCCTCTAATGCAAGCCTCTTCTCCTTGTACACATACCCTCTAGCAGCAACCAAGAAGGCTAGAAAATTGAAGAAACTTAGAATTGCTACAAGCCAATAGAAATCATAGAGCTTTCCTTGGTTGAGATTATCAGCCAGCCATGGATGCCTCTGCCCTGTCACCTTATGCACAATAGACACCAATAGAGAGCTAAAGAAAAACCCGAGCGATAGCGTGCTGAGGAACAATCCCGTGCTCATCGTTTT
>CAVNYN010272502.1:0-14886 GCA_963692815.1 Nyctanthes arbor-tristis | reverse complement strand
AATTAAGAAAATTCCAGTCGCTTAACATTACTAACTCTATAAAAAGCAAGCACATAGGTCTGAAACCGAATGAAAGCAGTATCACATCGTTTGTGTATTCAGGATTTCGCAGGGTAACGGTACTAACTCTTTTTTTTCGTCCTCTTACCTTTTTTTTTTTCCAACAGCAATAATATTAACTATTTAGTAGATTTTCACCCAAAAAAAAAGAAAGGGGGGGGGGGGGGGATAAATGTCAAGTTTTCAACTAGTGTGAGACATTAGGCAGAGAGGAGAGGCTGATTGTTTATTTACTTTGGAAATTAAGGCAGTTTTAGTTTACAGAAGCTCCCAATCAGATTCCTCCGTTTGAGGCGTTGATCTTTGCAAGGGGGAAGCAGCAGCCAGAGAATAACTTGATTCAATGTGTTGATGATGCCATAATTCTTTATCAATATCCCCATACAATATTGCCAAGTGCTCGTATTCCTTGGTAAGTCTCTTGTGGTAAAGGAAAGCGTCCTTGATCAATTTCTACAAAGAAAATGGACCAGGTTATTGATTAAGATAAAATTTTTCTCACCAATGATGTCAATAGGCATATGTTTGACTAAACTTTATCAACGAAAGTTGGAATCAAGCATATTGTTCAAATCTAAGGATGTTTAGCTAGCTTATTTTTATCTCACTTTTCAGTAAGAAAGTTAATAGCTTTTGAAGCAAATGTTCCCTTAACCCTTCCGTTGAAATATATTTACCATGGCCAAGCACTAGATGGCAGATGCCAATCAGTTTGGTGCAGAGAAAGGCAGATAATGTCGCTATAAAATATAAATGAGCAGCCACAAGTAGTTCATGATACTGGATGATGAAAGTGGAGTGCAAAGAACTGGTACCTCATAATATCTGAAATTTCTTCCTCGGCAAGAGGCTCCATAGACATTGCTACAACTGACCGTGGCACAGATACCATCGTACTCTGTCTTATCGGAAAAATCAACTGTTACCTTGTTAGGGTCAAAAATACCACAACCAAGTTTGTGGAAGTTTCCTGCAGAAAGTGATAAAAACACATGAGTATCTTTAAGATTGACACACATAAAGAATGGGGGGGATGAAACTAATAATTTGTAACTCATGGTGCAAAGTCATTATTTATTGACCAAAGGTGTTATTCAGAAAGATTATACCACATGCCACCACAGATCAGTAAATTCATCCTCTTCAAATTTTACATGCACATAAATCACAATCATCCAGAAACATTAGCGCTAAATGAAATAATCCTCCTCCTAAACCATAGACATCATAAAATTAGTAACTAGTAATTAGATTTTAAAAAAAGGGTATCTGCAAGATATACCAATTTCTGAAGGACATGTGACCAAATTTCTTTGAGGATCGTCATAGTAATTTACTTGCCTGCTTCCTGCTGATCCAACCAAGGAAACCGAATCAAGAATCATGGAAGTGTTAACATCTGCAAGCATAAAAGTCAGAGGCGGGGAAATATCTTTCAGTTTTCGGAGAACAATGGTACGAAAAATGATGTATGGAAATGGAGGTAGAAAATAAGAAATACCCACCATCTTTTTCCAAAGTGGAGACACTGCTGATAAATCTAGGAACAAAATCTGAAGTCTTTGCTTTATATGCTGCAGTAGTAGAAGATAAAGAACACGTATGGTTGTCAGATTTATCATAAATGCAATCAGTGGAATCAACATGAGGGTCAATTGCATCTTCAGCCTTCTGAGTTGATCTTGAGAATGTTAAGTCTGAAATATTAGAAGACTCGGGCAGCACAGAACAGCTGGAAGAGAGAATGTCGTTATCCTCTTCTTCATTGTCACAAGAAAAAAATAAAACCCCAAGTTCTGGTTTATGGACGGCCCTTGATGCATTGAAATACTCATCTTGCATTGAAATATTGTTAGAAAGAGGCCCATCTTTCTCTGTCTTTCTGTGGTCTACATCATCAACCGAAGAAGTTGACGACTCTATAAGTAAAACATTATCTTCTTGACCTTTATCGACTGAAACTACTGGTCGAACAGATGAACTTCTATGCTCATCACAATTTGAATCTTCAGCTTCTGGTAACTCAAGTTCAGATTCCCAGCCCGAGGCTGAAATATCAGAATAGCACTCTATGTCATCCAAAAATCTACTGTGCAAAATCCCCTCTTTTGGGAAGGCTAGAAGCTCTGCAGCCTTGCAAACAGGAGGTGTTGGCAAAGAATCCATGGACAGTGTTGTACTGTTACAATCTCCATTGTTTGCATAAGAACATGTCATGGTCAAAACTCTATCTTCAGAGCCTGAATTTGCAATCATTGGCATCGAATCCCTTGTGATATTCTCGTTAACTCCATTATCTGAGTTATTTGAGATTATACAATCACCGTCTTTTTCGAAAGGCAGATCAGTTTTTTGGTCATCACAATGATCTGCAGCAGGTGAACTCGTACATTGCCCTGCATGCTCAAGTTCGCTTGGCATTAATTTATCATTTTTTCCCAGAGTATCAATAGAATCCTGATCCACGCAGAGTTGTTTCTCATCAAGACTAACAGGCTTCCCTTTGATACCCTTCATTGAATTAGAAACTTTCTCCACGTCAGCTAATTTACCAGTCATTGCTTGTTTTTCCAATTTAGCATTGCCCTCCTTCAGTGGAAGTATATCTTGGACCATTCTGGAGTAAAATCGTTTAACACCTAAACCAACAACGTTCGCTTGGTTCTCAACATATTTTACTGTTCCCTGCACAGCAAACCAATTTGGATTACGAGAAAAATATTCTACATCGGGAAAAAAAACTTTATAGTGACACTCTTCAATTGCTTGGTGAGCACAAGCTGCCATTTTTTTAATACAATACTGTTTATCCAGTCCATGCAAATATAGTATGTCTGGCAGCAAAAGAATATGGAAAACAATACCTTGCTTATAAAACTATCAACCTCATTACATACGGACTCAAACCCGAGGCATATGTTCCCAACCCATGCTTTACTGTTGACTTTTGAACCCATAGAAACATATATAATAAGGACAAATGATCAAGACAGCTCCTTGGTAGAGTCAAAGACAAACAATTGCAGGTGATTGAACCTGTATGCATTCAGAGAAGATTTCATTAGAAACATGGAAATATGTTATTTCTCAGGAAAAAGTATTATGTCATCCTTTTGTTATTAACAAGCAATTACATATGAAAGTGGCACACTGAATTGTTATAATATTCTTGAATGTCACTCATTGATTGGGGTACTAAGAATAGGCTTCAAGAACACTGCACAAAGCCATGAAATTCAGGGTAACATGGATCCATTAAAGAAAGGAAGGCATTAGAACAAATATGAGTTCAAACAAGAAAACAAGAAAAGGAAAATTATTTTTGATTAACTTGGACCGAAAGAAAAAATGAAAGCACAGTGAGATCAGTAGGGTCTATATGAAGTTGTTCAAGCATGTTTCTCTAAGCTTCTTTTTCATAAGACTTTTCAGAAAGTTTTAGAGAGCCTAATATTTTTGTTAAAGTAATAACCACCATTAAGCTTAAGCATCATACTATAAGCTTTACATTCTTATGATTCAACATACAAGCAAGTTCAACCCCTCAAGTTCCAACCTTAAAATAGGTCCCATAATTATTAAGCTTCATGGATAAAAACAGGACATAGCTGAATTGAAACAATAAATTCAAAAGTCTTCGTGAAACATGAAACCAGACCATAGCACTAAATTCCGAAAATTAAAGCTGTACACTGACTTTGATCGCGGTTATTTTTCTGATGACAGTTGAGGAGCGGCCAGTGGAGCGGCCGGTTCTAAAGGCGAACATAAAAACATAAACAACCCCAACAAAGAAGCTGGAAGGAATCTTATAATTGGATTAGCTCCTTCCTACCCTTCCCGGGAATATATCTACCTACCAACTGTTTAGTGATGAAGAAAAGAAGACAACAAATACAAATTACCGTGCAGAAATCAATGCAACAAAGTTGATGTTTCGAGGTGGTGATAAATTAACGGGTCTCCGTTTCCCCCCTAAAACCCTAAAAATTGATCCTTCTTTTGGGTTCGGTCGCAGGGAACAAAGCGGTGGTGGCACGGACTAGGGCGCTAGGCCATACAAAAGCATTTTATTTTATTTATTTATTTATTTTTTTTTTTTGGGTGAGTAAAAGGCTAAAACAAACCATAAACAACAAGAATATGTGTATTCACATGGTGTACCTACACACAGCTATATCGTTACATGAGTGGATACTAAAAAATTTTTAATACACACAACAAAATTATATACTCGTTTTATTGCAGAAGGATGCTCATCCTATATCCATCTACTATTAAATTGACCTCACTATTAAATTACTTATTACATATATTACAATAATTTATTTCTAATTTATCGTGATATATATATAAATAAGTTAATGAAGCGGATACGAGATGAAGTGAATGTATAACATTGTCTTGTAAAAACTCTATTAAGCATTACAAATAGTAAAAATACTCGTAACCATAGACACCAGTTGTAGTAACCCCCCAAAGAACAAATCAAAATGAAGTAATTGCCCCAAATCAAAATGAAGTAATAGCCCTCTATTGCTTTGGGGTAAGTTGTCGGACTCGCAAAGCCCACCTCCAGTGTCAACTGTTGGTAACATAAATGGCACTATAACATTCCTATACAAAGAGGTAGTGGAGAAAAAGAACTCAAACCATTGATCAAGGTTGTGAAAAAAATTACTAAAATGCTATAAAATTACATAGCTCTTGGGTGTTCTTTGTGTTTTAATTTTCTATTTTCATTTAAAAATACATTTTAAGTTTTTTATTCATTTAAAAAAAATGAAAAACACGTTCTATTTATTATTTACAAAAAACAATTTTTAAAAATGGAAAATAGAAAACCTGTTGGTTCAAATGTTTTCCTGAAAAATGATAAATTATACAAAAAAAATGCATTAATTGTTCAATTTGGTCACCATGACTGCCAGCAAAACTACTATCACCCGACGGTGGTGTCAATCACCAAATCTGGTGGCTTCCACTATTGGCAATGTCGAGTTAATTGTTGTCAGTGATAGTTATTTTATTGCGGTGCGAGGTCGTATTTCGACTAGGAGACGGTGGTGCTCAGGATTAAAATAAATATAGACATAAAAATTAAGATTAAAATGTAATTAATGTAAAATTTAAAATCTAAAAACGCTTTTAACAAGTCGTTTACAATTTTTTTTAAAAATTTTAAAGATGTTTCGTAAATTGCATTTTGAAAAATATAAAAGATAACACTTTTTCACTATTTTAGAAAACTAAAAATAAAAAAGTCTCAAAAAAGCAAAGATAACGCAGATGTTTTTGAAAAAAAAAATTTGAAAAAGAGTGCTTTGACCTTTTAAACTGCTAAAAAAAAAAACAATGAACTTATAAATTTTGGAAAATAAAAATATTGGTAAATAATAAGTCAAAACAAATTAATAATGAATTGTTTTTGTTCTGTAACAATATTCCTTTTTTTCCTTAGAAAAAAGTTCAATACGGTTTGACATATGACTAAATAATTCTGAATTACTACCTGCAGATTTAGTGCTTGGGGTAAAGTTGTACTCCCTCCGTCCCATTTTTATAAATATGTTTATATTTTCACATCGCTTAAGAATACGTAATAAATATAATTGGAAATGCAAATCTTTCTTATAGATTTTTTCTTAAAAATACCCTCTCAGTAAATTGTAATGAAATGTTTCCAGTATTATTAGAACCATGTTACAAACATTAATTACTAAAATGGGAGATGGATTACACGCTTAGTTTTTATTATTCCTAGTGCACACCACCATGCCTTAAATAAGGGTAATTTAGTCAACCCAAAAATAAATTATTATACTTTCTAAGGAAAACTTGCCTATAATTTGAAACACATGGAGTATGTAATTAAACTATTTTTATCATCATATATATAAAAGGAAAAATTGCATGAACATATGATATCTTTTAAATTTGTATACACGTTTTTCATGTTTTCAATATATAGATGCTTTGCTCCAGCAAGTATATATCCTATTTTAATTTCTATTTTTATGAATAGATACAGACACTCTAACAACAATTAAGTTGTCATACCCCCACCCCCAAAAAAATAATAATAATAACACACGCACGCCTCCAAAAAAAAAAAATTATGTTGTTAATTAGAGATCAGAGACCAACCCACCCAAAGCTCTATTGATTTCTAAAAGCATCTATATTAGTATTGTTAAATTTAACTATCCACATAAATAATAAAATACATTTTAAAGTGGTGTTAAATGTCACACATACAAAGTTGAATTAAACTATTTAAGTGTCACATTAAATGTGATAAATAAAATCAAAGATCCACTCAAGTCTAAATATACCCCCTTATTTTAATAAGAATAACATTATTTATCTAGACTAGATAGGGTTTCCAGTCTAATTGTCATCACAACATTAGCCATTGAATAAATGAAGACCCCATGTATTTATACATATCAACTTATCATCTAATGTAGTAATACCAACTAGACTGAAGATCAATCTCCAATCTAAATAAATAGACTCAACTCTTTCAAAAATTATCGGTCAAACTATATTATATTAAATAAATAAATAAAATTTTAAAAACATTAAAATTCTAGTACAATGTTAAATTATTGTTAAAGTTATTTTTTTCAATAACTTTAACACCATCAATATAAGTACTTTTTTTAAGTTATTAACTAACAACTTTACTAGCAACCTAGTTTAACACATTCATAGCGAAGTTTTCACAACCTTAGCCCAACGTCCATATCCTCTGTTAGCAGCACCCCGGTAATCTTTCCGATTTCAATCGCTAGCCCGCATGGTTTGTAAAGCTGAAACAAGGCACACTTCCCGCAGCAGCATCTAAAGATTCCAATTTCTAACTATTGAACCTCAAGAATCGGATGCTTACAACATAAGGATTAGACTCCATTCGCTTTTAGTTTCATTCAATTCTCGATAAGACTGGTAAGGCAACTCCATCCAAATTCTGAAACTCTAGGATGTGGGAAATTGCTGTTAAAGGAGAAACCTAGAACCGGATTTTGCAGATATGAAATGTTTCAACTATAGTAGCTCCAAATCCCTAACCAAGTTCTAAAACTACTGCCACTCATTATACCAGAAAGGAGCCAAAATAAAAAGACAAAGAAACTGACCCAACTACAAATATATCCAGATGCATAGAACTCAGCAAATGACCCCACTAGTTACTACATCCTAGCTCATTAACAGAAGCATGATGCAAGGTGATGGCACTCAAATACACACCTATGTAATCACCAGAAAAGCAAGCATCAAGTGGAAAATATAAGATGAGAAATTTAAGCAGCATACCACCAATTTGACTTGGAATAGAGGAGAAAAGGACCCTCAGAAAGCAAACATGTAGCCAAGGAATGATCTAGGAAAATGAGATATGGTGCAATGAACGTTTAAGAGCCCACCCTTGATCTAGTACCATGTCCAAACACTATTGCATGTAAAACCCATATCATGAGCAATTACTAGACTATAACATAAAAGAAGTTGGACCGGTTTGAAGTTTAATTAGGAAATAAGCCAAGCTGAAAGAAACAACTCTTCAAGATAGCTGGAAAGATGCACAAATGAAAGGGCCATCGTGCACAAGGACAACGAAATGCAAACCACAAAAATATCATTCAATTCCCCCCAAGAAATTCCTTAGTTCACTGATATAGCCCCCTGCGACAAAGGTAATACAATCAATAGATTCAACTCTCAAAACAATACAGGCTCCTCTCAAACAATAAATGCCAATACACATGGGCTACTAGCTTCAGGTTATGGTAAGAACAAGCAATAAAACTCGCAATTTTTCTTAATAATCAATCTCATTCCACTAGGTACAAAATTGTGGCTAATAGGCAACAAATAAGAGTTTCCACCGCAGAGCATTGCAGAAAGATTTCAATATTTATGTTGAGTAAAATTACACTTATCACATCATTGATCGAATTAAATATCAAATGAACCAGCTAAGATGGTATTGCACCTATTGTAAGATGGCTGCGAAATTGCACTCCAGATACTCAGGAGAACTCAAAAGTGTCTAACTGCTATGCTACGCTTGAGAAATATACAAGCACAATCAAGAAGTAATTCACAGAAATGAAAAGTTCATTTGTCAAGGATTGTCCATGACATTAAAGATGAACAAGCCAATTGTAGATGCTAAGTCATCACAGAGGTACGGAGAAGTGGCTTCCAGCGACCAACTCATATTGATTACGCTTGAACTGACTACCAGCAACTATAAATATTGAACTCTTTCGGGAACCAGAAGCTTCAAAAAGTAATGGTTTCCGTGTGCATGGAAAAATCTCAGGCATCTAAGAGTCACAAATGGATATGAAGTGTGCGATATGTAACTACTGAACTTCTCATCACACAATATTATTAATTATCAGAGAATGCCCACAAGTTCTTTATTCTATCTAATCTTACAGGTGTGTGTTAATATAACTACAAAGACATGGCTCAACATAAACACAGAAACAAGCTGTCACGTCATGATAGTTTACCAACAGCACTTCATGCGATAGAATTTCAGACTTATTCGAGCAAGGAGATGAAAAGGGGGAAAAATTAACTCAAACAAAGAGTATAAGTAGCAACAGCAACCGAACAAACAGAGAATTATAACACAGTACTGTCAAAGCCAGTGCTATGGTATCATTTTCGTACATAAAAACCAGGAACAACGTTGGTTCCTTCGAAATGAAAACAATAGTTTAGTAGTCGTTTTCCCTTTTTTCTGTATATTTTCTACATAAAAAGTCTAACAAACTTTAACTACCGGCAGTAAGAGAGGATGACAACTCAAGGCAAAGATGAAGTGAAGAGGCCAAAGTACACAGCAAATCAAAGCCATCAGGCCAGAGTTTACATTGTCTGCATGAGATCACCAGAACCACTTAAGGTAACTGCGTCAACAAGCTGTTACAAAACCTGAACCAAACATCCATCGACAACTCAATACATCATTCCACATGCTACAGACAAACAGAGTTCAGACTTACTAGAAAGAACATATTACAAGAAGACTTGACAACAGTTGACGTACATTCTTCACTGATCATAAAAAGTAAAATTGCAAAAAATAATTCTAAAGACACGCTAACACGTATTAGAACCATGCAAAAAGTAACACATTAACAAGTATTAGAACCATGCAAAAAATTAACAGGTCAACAAGTTTTGGTACCGCACAAAAAAGTAATAGAACCAGAGTAGAAAAAATATATATTGCTATCGTCAACAAGTTTTAGAAACGCACAAAAGTTTTGGAACCGCACATTATCTAATCTGTATCCAGAAGTACTGCCATGTAAACATGTGCAGGTGCAGCAGTGAGCATGTGAATAGATTTACATGTGTGGACCTGTACACAACGGGAAGGACAAAATGAATAGTACACAAGTCCACAGGATGCTTTCATTAAAACATAATATCACTTCGGCAAACATAATATCACAAAAACCTTATTCCCAAACACAACCATTAAAATGCAGGAAAATTATAGGACTTCATTCCCATCAATCAAATGAAGCCTCAAAGTTATAAATAACAAGAGGTGATCTAACTAGCCAAAAATGTGAGAAAGTGACTTTGCTAAGAATCATCAACTTGCAAAACATAAAAATAAAAATTGACGATTGTGCCTGACATTGAATCAACACTTTAATATATTATATCCTCAGTGTTCAGCGTGAATATGCTAAGGAAAAGCTCCCCGTCAATGGGTTCAACCATAATATGCCAACCATAATTCAGAACTTAAGCAGCTCAAGAGGTTGTAAGTAAAATAACAGTCAAGTACATATGTAGTAATTAGTATACCGTCCTATACTAACCCATAACCATTCCACAAACTACTGAGATGATCAAATCAGAGCTGCTTACCACGAAAGCAGGATTTACTCATTACCATATATTTCCTAATATGGAACCAAATGGAATAATGGGAAAGCAAAAAGGACAAACATCAAAAGTTAGGAACTCATAATAGAGGACACCATTGATTCGACACTAGATGAAATCAAAATTAACAGATCGTGTATCTAGGATATGAAAAATCTTGATGGTGACTCAGAACCATTAAACAAATAATGTACCGTTCCAACGCTTTCCCATCCACTTCAAAGCTTGGTCCTTCTACCACACAAAATAATACTAGGCCGGTTCTACTTGGCACTTGGTCCCATTAAACACGTGCAAACGTGTGAATCTAGCAAAAACCTCTCAACTTTCTTCTAGAGATTCTTGGTTTTTTGACACACACTACAATAGAAGGCAGACTAGTTCGGTCTCAATAAGATACTACACTAGTTCTCTAGAAAATGCCAGTAGCAGTTTATCAGCAATTATATTTGCCATCTAAAAGCACGGACGAGTAAAATAATCACATATTTTAAAAGGAAAAGAGTTAGCTCAAAACTTCACTTCGCATTTGACCAAAAAGAGACGGGACAAAGACATAGTAATTGGTACATTCATAACCAAAATTTGAATTAAGGCTTTCGGTGCCTTTGGCAACCAATTATAAGCTATAACATGAGTTTGACTACAGTTGGGTTTAAATTTTGAATTCATGCAACATGGAACCACAAAAGGTTGACAAGTGTTTCATCATCTACTACACTTGTCAACCTTATGTGGTTCCATGTGACATGAATTCAAAATTTAAACGCGACGGGTAATTGAAATGTGTGGATAAGAAGTAGATATTTAATTGCGTCCCCCATAGAATGTGTGCATAAAGATGATTTCTGACGACTTAAATTGTAATTTAACTTATCTTGAACATGAATTATCAAAGTTGATAGTTTGAATATCAAAACTATGTCTGGAAGAGTGAAAATCAACTTATCCTATCTCAAGCTTTTATGAATGTGGTTAACTGCCAAAAAGATTTAATCATGAAAAGCTCTTCTAGGCAGAGCCAAACGATGAAAGGGCCACTTTTAATGCATCAGAAACAAAAAATTGCATTTCACTTTATTTTTAGAATAATGCTATGTAGCACTAGCGGTGCTTGACACATCTGTGTGGCATCAAATGAATAAATAAAAGACCCACTTAATTCAACTTATCATTTAATGTCACCTTGATATGATGCCCAGCACTAGTGGCGCTAAATAGCATTACTCTTATTTGTAAAAGTGTTAACAAGCACAGGTTGTGCAAGTACATTATTAATATCAAAATGTGGGCAGACACAATAAGTTTGTTCTTGCAGGGAAATATAATAGACAGAAGAAAGATGCAACAGCAAATGACCAACGTGTTTAATTCAATTTCCTAATAGCACAAACTAGAATGGCCATTTCAAACTCGTGAACAAAAAGGTGCAGAACAACTTCTATAATGTTCCTAACTCCTAAAATAAGACATATATAACGCAAAGGAAGCAACAAATCATGACCTATAACAATATCATTGATACCTCCAGATTACTTATGCACATCATATACATACATGAACCAATATCCAGACCAAGAAATGAACTATAGTTTCAAATCAATAGTTGCAAATTGAACTTCCATAAGATAAGAACCAACAAAAAAATGAAGATAAGTGTTGCAATAATCAGAATAACAAGATGCATGATTGAACGGGGAAAAAACATACACTGCAAATTAAACTTCCATATCAAACCACATAAAATGAAGTTAATTGCAGGAAAAGTTATAAAAGCATAAAACATTGTTGTAACAGCGCAAACACATTATTTGCTAATAAAAGCCACAGTCACAAAACAGCAACATAGCATCAGTCAGTAACAACTTTCCAGATAATCACTGAATGATGAAATCAGGGAAAGACAGCGAAATTAATTTCAAACTGAACCATGATAGTCCAAGAGTAAAATGCACATCATGCAGAATCCAAAGTCATGTCAAGGAAAAAAAAAACAGATTAGCATGTTGAAATGAAACATCCACTTGACAATAACCAGCCAATGACGATGATATAAATCAAAGATAAATTAGAGGTGACAAAACTACCTTAGTAGTAAGGGTGCATCCCCTGGTACATTCCGCCGGGTGGAACTCTGGGTGCTGGTGATGCCCCAACTGGCTGATTGTGCTGACTTTGATACCCAACAGATGACAAGCTGTACTGTCCACTGCGTGGATAGTCTCCCGAACCAGTCCCGGAAGTGCTTGGCGGCAAACCATACAAGGATGATCCACGACCTGCACCATTCAATCCACCACCAACACCACCCAGTCCACCTCCAACTCCACCTTGCCCACCACCCAGTCCACCTCCAACTCCACCTTGTCCACCACCAATCCACCTCCAACTCCACCTGGTCCACTACCAGCACCCCCCAATGCATCTCTAACCCCACTATATCCATCACCACCCATCCCACTACCAGCAACACCCAATCCGCTATACCCAGTTGCACCAGTACCAACAGGATTTGTGCCTCCAGTATAAGGCCCGCCAACTGCCGCAGCAGACCCAAATCCACCACCACCTCCCAAATTCATTCAGATAGCTGGGCTTCCAACAGCAGACATCCCCTGACCACCAACGGCACCCAAAGGCCCAGGAAATCCTGTATATTGCCCACCAATTCCGCCATACTGCCCACCCGGCATTGTCCCATCGGCATTGCCCACCTGTTGAGCTCCCATGGGCCCAACAAATCCAGTTCCAGGAGGCTTCCCTCTTTTACCATCAATTGCCAGCTTGCAACTTAGTTGATGCCCGTCAATATTTTTTATCGGATCCACAAGAGATGCCCTTGCCGCCTCAGCTGTCTTATACACAAACAAAGCATACCCCTTGGACTTCCCTGTAGCCTTATCAAATCCCAAAGGCCCCTCCTCTATCTCCCCATACATGGAAAAGTGATGCAATAACCTTTCAGACGGCATATCAAAAGGCACGTTAGCCACATAAATCTTCCTGGCGGAAACATCCACAGGATTATTCCCTCCACCCGTACCACCCACACCCGGGGCACTTCCCCCAGAAACACCCGCGGATGCAAGCTGTGTAACCGTTATCCGACCATCAATTTTCTTACTGGGCTCCTTCAAAGCTAACATAGCCCCATCAATATGCTTAAAAGTAATAAACCCATAACCCTTAGACTTACCCGTAGCCTTGTCAAGAATAACCACGGCCTCGTCCAACTCTCCATAGCAGGAGAAAAGAGAGCGGAGTTTATCAGTGGTCGTCTCCCATCCCAGTCCGCGGATGAATAGCTTCCGCTGGGTCATGTCCCTATCCGCGATGGACCTGGCGGCGTCGAGGACATCTGGATGGCGAAGAACCGCGTTTTGAACAATTTCCAAGAGCTGCTCATGGGAAAAGGGCTCTATAATTTTCCGGGCATCCTCGAGGGTGAGCTTATAGGGGATGAAGGCGTCTGTGTCCACCGTTATCACACCGTTATCGTCAATCTTGCGCTTCTTGGTCGGATCCATTGGAAGGGAAACCCTAAGAATCCTGGCAAAATGGGTGAATGGTCAGGGTCACTGATAGAGTACGAGTGAAGAGCCCGTTGACGAAGATTTACCCAAACCACGACGGAGAAGAATTCTCAATTAGTGAGAAGAATGGCCAAAATCGTGACGGATACAAGAAACAGCAGGAATTTGCATATATTTATTCGAAATTGGAAATATACGGTATGTTGGGCACTGGAGTGGTTTATAAATTGGTTTATAAATTATTAATTTTATCACTTATGCGACGTACAAGGAAAATAGTTTTAAATAATTTAATTTATTATAAAGATTTGAGAAATTAGATGCTCATAAATATTTTAAAAAGTTGAAAATTTTGATATCGTAATATAGTATCATATAGATCTTTAAGAAGAAGATTAAATAGACGGATAGTTATTTATTTTTTATTTTATTTTTTTTAAATTTTAATTATTAATATTTATATTTTAATTTTGTATAAGCATAGTTATATTTTATTTTAATTTATTTATATTGTAAAAATAATCAATTCTTAAAAATCAATAACTTTATTTGTGTATGTCAGACTCACATAGTATGATGATATCTTAATCAACTTTTAAAATCATAAATAAATCCCCTCTTAATTGTTAGCTTTTTATGAAAATAAAAGGAAGATTTTAAAAAAATGAATATAAGATAAATAATTGCGAAGATAAGATAGAATTATGAAGATGAGGTAACTAAAAAAATTTGGAGATAAATCTAATAGAAAATTAAAAAAAAAAAAGACATAGAAAGCATTTGTAGCACTGATTACCACATCTAGAAGAAATTTACCAAATTGTCCCCATTTCTAAGAAAAATGAAGGGAAAACTGTGATAAATTTATACTACAGCTGCTTTCATTTAATTAATATATAGATTATGTGATATTATTTTATTGATATTTTTTGTAAAAAAAATCAAAAATTGTGACTTGACTTTTACTTTTTAACATTTTAAAAAAAGTAAAACTAATGAAATAATGTCAGGTGGCAGAGATGCCAAACACACTGATAATAATTGAACTTTGACGGTGTTGGAATGGTGGGATAAAGTTTTTGGTGTAGGAGGCTCTATTTGACATTTTTTTTTCTATGGAGTCATCTATGCAACATCAATTAAAAACATATAAATCATGAAACCACATGTAGTCATAATATTACTCGTATAACTGTTTTCTTATTGATAATTGAGTTTAATTATAGAGCTCTATATGTCTCTAAGGAAAAAGAATCAAATTCGAACTACACACATCTCCGTCTCTTATCCCCTTCGTGGTTAAAAAAAGGAAAAGATAATTGAACTTTTATTTTTTTTTTTTACGTATAAAAGATAATCAAATTTT
>CAVNYN010272498.1:0-12240 GCA_963692815.1 Nyctanthes arbor-tristis | reverse complement strand
TACAAGAAACAACATTACCTTTGCTCATCATATGATAAAACGGCGAATGGGCTTCACGTGGCCTCTCCAAATTACAATACTGATCAATCAGCCGGTTATAATTCATCAAATTAGGTACAAAAGTGGGCTTCTCACCATTCAAAGCCCGAATAACACGCAATGTGTTGTCTGGCTCCCGCGCATCTAGCAAACGTGCGATCAAAACATTGCAAGTCCGCTCATCCGGGGTACAACCGGAGCAAATAAAGAGAAGAAATCGGTTATGGGCTTCCAAGAATCGACCCAATTCACACAGCGCATGTACAATACTGCTAACATTGAGGGAGTCTGGCCGGAATCCACGTAAGACAAGATCATGGAGAAGGTCAAGCGCCCCGTCCACATCCCGGCTGACGGTACACAGCTTGTGAATGCGGCTATTCCAATACTTTCTGTCGATTACGGGAGTGATACTATCAGTCGGCTCCTCTCCTACTTCTTCTGCTGCTGATTGTGCAGTATTAATATCAAGATTACTGCTTCGATACGATTGAGATGAGTTATAAGTTGAGAAATTTGGAAGAAATGAGCCAATTGTTCCAACATTGAAGCAAGGGGCACGCAAGCGAACTTTACAGACAGACATTTCACAGTTAATTTGGTTCTGCAACATTTTGTAACCAGCAGGAGAGGCATTTGTTAACTGTCTAGTCCAATCATTTGCAGCCTAATCTTTCAATAGATGAAAATGACGTGACGAAGTCAAAATTCTCAAAGTTTGGAATGAAAATATTTTAAGGAAAAAATGAGGTGTTCGACGCAATCACGCGTGTTTAAATAGTACTAGAAGTTTACCCAGAAATACTCAATATAGAGTTTTTAAGTTAAGGGTTTAACTCTCAAGAGACTCGATTCTCACTAAAGAATTTACGAAACCGTGTTAGCCCCTCCAAAAGAGACAAAATCATAGTTTTTGACTCAATCACGCATCAACAAGAGGTTCATAGACTGACGAATGTTGCAAGGGTGGTTGCTGCCTCCCTTAAATAAATGCTAGTGTCTATCTTTTTAGACTTTCTAATTGAATAAACTTCCAGCACCCATATGTGTGCTGGAATACATTACCTACATACATGTAGCCCCGTAATATGAATACATGCTCTTGAGCTAACATTATCTTCCAATGCCTTCAAGATGAGAGGTTCTAAATGTACCAATAAGTGAACGCTCAACACCATTGTTCTAAACACAATGCTAAAGCTCAAATTACTTGAAGGGCTGTAAACACCTGGATACCAACAAGTTCACCCGGCCACACTGGGTGGCTGCACTTGTTGTACAAGGTCATTGTTGTGCCTGAAACCTCCACTGAAAATCACCCATTTTTCAGCCGAAAAGGACAGAACAAATTGTGGGTTATGTGCACAATTGCAAGAAAGATGAAACAAAATGATAAAAGATCAAATTGTGTTGACAATGAAACTCACCAATCACTCATTTTCCACCTCCTCCAAATTAAGGAAGAAATTGCGGGCGATATGCATGGTGACAAGTAATTATGAAACAAAATGAAAAAAAGATCAAGTTCTTGGACTGAGATTACCCATCCTTCAACCCAAAAAGCAAGAAATTGTGGCTCAGCAGTGACTGAAACCTCCACAATCTCCCATTTTTAAACCAAAACAGGAGCAAACTCTGGTTTTCACTCTGGATGGCAAGTAATGATAGAGAAAGATCAAAGTGGTGTGACAGAGACTGAAACCTCCACTAGAATCATTCATTTTTTATCTCCTAAGTCGTAACAAAAGAATTATACATAATGCCTAGATAAGTAATGCGAAAAAGATCAAATTTTTGTGGCTGAACCTCCACTGACCATCAATCTTTCACTCAAGAAAGAATTGGGTTATCGACATAAAGCCATGCTATGATGAAACAAACTTAAAAATGATCAAAATTCGGTTAGAAAACAACCTGAAAAGTGAAATATTGGGTGTGAGTAGGCAGAAACAGAGTAAAGCAATGAGAGTTGTCTGTTTCACTTCCATGGCTGAGGTTGGATTGCTTCTGACTTGAGAGAAAATATGAAAGAAAGCAGAGCAAACTGAGGCTATTTGCATCACTTTTCAAGGAGCCAGTTGTGCAGAGGATCTTTAGCGAAACAAAGCGCTTGAGTTGGATTTTGTCCATAAGCAATTTAATGGGAAACTTACGTCTGAAGTCCCCTGTTTATGTGATAAATGATAACAAAGTCCTCGTCCTTTCAGATTCTAGTATTTGGTGGTCCTTGTTCATGTTGGCCCTTATTTTTTCAATAGAGCTTCTTCTTGTTGTTGTTATGCATAAATTTTCCATATTTCCTAAATCATATATTCTTTGGAAAATTATTGTCCATATAATTACATTCAAAAGTCCAATTATTCCATAAACTTCAACCCTTGCTTTTTTTCCCCACAAGGAAGATCAAAAATTAAATTTTAACGATATTAGGTGACAATTCTAATTAAATAAATCACATATTTTTACATTTAATCCATTCTGTCATTTAATATATATCACATTATTTCCATTTGGACGGTACAGTCTAAGCACTAACACTGTATTGCATGTATATAGCACTATATAACAGTATTCTACAATAAATCACATCAAGATTTCATCGGAAGAATGACATATTGGGATTGTGCCTCATGACAATGCATTAAGCTCTCTGGAAAGTATTTTAGTGCTTACTAATCCCATTTTTTTTAAATAATACATGGGAATATCGGGGAGAGAAGGGAAATTAATTAAGGGAGGGGTAAGTGTGGTTCGAATAGGGAATTTAACTTTCGTCTAGAACGTGAACACCTAACCATTGCGTCACAATTTGAACCATACTGTGCACTAATCTTGAGTTATTATTATTTTAAAATAGAATAAAATGATTGAGTTGCATTTTTTTATTCAGCTAAAATCTCTTCTATTATCCTCAACTAATTAGAGGGGAAAAAGGATATCCTGCTTACAACTAGTGCAAAGCAAGACATGAGGTTGAGCGTTTTACTTCTAGATCCTCTATATATGTGTGTGCGTGCGTGTGTGTGTGTGTGTGTGTGTGTGTGAGAGAGAGAGAGAGAGAAATTAAAAATTTTGGGTAATAAAGATATTCATTTGATTATTATTAATTAGAAACGTTATTATTGCACCATTGAAAAAATTGTTAATATACATTGATACAATCCAAAAAATACAAGAACCAAATATTTTTTTCTTATCCATTGGTAAAAGGCACAATTTATTTTGGACCCCTTGCAAACTAGGGGTTTTGTATACCATGTGAATTTTTTGCCTTTAAAGTTGTAAAGTTTGCGTCTTGAGTGAATTGTTTTGATTCATAGGACAAGGTTAATTTTTTTCTTGCAAGTTTGGAACATAGATTTTGGTAGGCTATTATGAGAGACTATTTTTTTCTCCTCTTTAAGTACAAGACGCTAATTTCTATGACAAATATATAATATGTGAATATCTAGTACTAGTGTAATTATGTAATTATTATTATTATTTTTTAACTGATAATACAATTTTTTTGCAACAAGTATAAATACAATAGATCTGCATTATAACAGCATAAATGTGTAAGAAGTTATATTATCCCATGGAGGGCAACGCAAAGTAAATAATACAAACCAAGTATACAGTTGAAAAAACCCACACAACTTGTGAATGGTGAGACTTGAACTCTCAGGTCTTAGCCTAGCCAAACGAGCTATGCATGCGTAATTTTGTCATTAATTTTGAACGTGAATACACTCTTGCCGGATTCTTCTTAATTTTATTAAATAGTAGCTCTTGACTAATTCGTCCTTTTAAAAATTTACTTGTTGGTTCTAGTCTTTTCATGGTATATATCCAATATATATATATAGACTATATGATGTAATTAGTCCAAATGCAATTTAAGGGCCTGCATATTTTTACATGCTACTAGATTCTGCCCTGACCAAACGTTACATCATGAACCAAAAAATTTCATAAAATCAGAAAACCCCACTTTAGTATTTCTTCAAAGGAACTTGAAAAATTGTTGTTGAGCTCTTATATCCGAAGCCATGGCTGCATCCATAACCTCGACATCATTATCGAACGCACCTTCATTTTCATCGCCGCTTCGTAGGGGAAACAATTGGAGTGTACGTTTGGATTTGCTACTATTTTCGAAACATCGAGCACTCGATTTCAACGGGACCTCGTCGTCGAGGATGTCATATTCTGGAAGCTTCATAAGACTTGTAGCAGTAGGAGCTGGATGATTATTGTTCTTGCAATTGGAGGAAGGACGAGACAAGTGCATCATTTGCCACATGTTTTTCCTTTCTACGAGGTTCTTCCTTTGCTGGGATTGTGCCCCGTCGAAATGTACCAATCCATCAAATGCTTTACAATATTCTGCATCTTCTGCTTTTTCTGCCTCTTGTCTAGAACCAGATGATTTCTGATAATTAAATGCATGCCAACAAATACCCAACACCAAAAGAAGTTTTTTCTTTTTTTGGTGAAAGAAGATACCCAATTAGACCAGAATTTCTCATCATATTTGACCAATAATATTAATAATGAAAGTAATTAGAGGTAGGAATATGTGATTTATTAAATGAGAATGATCATTTACTAATAATGAAAGTAATTAGATGCAGGAATATGTGATTTATTTTTTTGAATTACCATTTAATGCTGTATAATGATGGTAATATTACCATTAGTGATAAATAACATTATAATTGAAGCTCACTAACTTATGCTCTTAATATACATAATACTATGGGCATGGGAGGATCTAGGCCCCCGCGACCTAATTTTTTTTTTTCAAAAATTTATATAGAAAATATTTGAAATAATTATATTAACCCCATTAAATTTGTAATTTTTGTATTACAACTGCATAAATTAAATTCCTAGATATGCTACTGACTATATATATAGGGAGAGTTGGTAGCTAAAATTGTATCATGACTTGACATATGTAGCGTGACATGTGGGATTGTGTGCTAGGACTTCTTCATTGGGCTAAATACTCTTGGATGACAGATGATGGTAATGTAATACGGCGCAGAGAACGCGAAAATAATTCGCACCTAGGGGTAGATATATATATATATATATATATACACACACACACACACACACACATATATTGACATGGAAAAGCCTAATTTAACATATACTTTGTATAAAAAGTTTTCCAAAGAATAGAATGACACAACTATTGTGATTGATTTTGCAGGTGATATAGAATATATTCTTGTCACTTATTAGTTTAATATAAATTTTTGTAGATGTGTGAGTCGTACAAATAGCAAATTTCTATTGAAACCATAAATATATAATAGTGTAGTGATGATGAAATACAAAAGTAAAGCTTTCAAGAAACCCTAGGTCCCTAGTTTGTTTCATAATTAATAGAAACCTCAACAGAAAGGAAAGATTGTGCAGCTTTTGGACCCTTTTCATTTCCCAACAAACCACCCTTTTGAAGCTTCTTCCCTCGCAATGTATTCCTTTCCCAATCATGAAAATAACAGACTCTAGTTAATAATGTAAGCTTATTATTAGCTGATCAGTAGATTATTCAATCTTGACGACACAAAACTCTAACTACTGGCGCTGTATAACAAGAGTACACGATAATGTTTTCTTCTGATCACTTTCACGATCCCACCTTAGGACCGGACAGTATTAGGCGGAACCCCTTTTTATTAATAAAACATGTCATAAATCGAGAAAATTATGGTAAACACTAACCTCTGCAATCGTACTAGAGTTTGTTGGAGATGCTCTATTGTTTTGGCCATTTGCTTCTGTGGACAAAAAAGATCAGAAACATCATATGAATGCAACTTTGCAACATAAGGAAACAAATTGAACGGACAAAAGTATCATACATCAAACATCAATGTAAAAGCTCTTTGTAGGCGCCTATATATATATGACTTTCTTACAGAATGGATTTAGTTGAGAAATAAGAATTCACTTTTACCATAACAATTTCATGCATGATTTTGTAACTCTCTCAAATTTACAGAGCTTGAAGAAGATGAATTAATTAAGGTGGCCTGTTAAAATTAACTTAACATTGTACCTGAATCATCAGTATGGGGTTGTTCGTCGGAAATAGATCTGAGCCTGCGTTGGCGCTTTTGCCTATCTCTTGCCTTGTGATTTTGAAACCAGTAAAAGACATTCTTCCCTTCAATTTTGCCGTATCGCTGAAGCTGTGAAGTTATGAGCTGAATTTGATCGGCTGAAGGAGTTCGGGTGCCCCTTCGGTAAAGTTCTTTTAGGGTTCGAAGCTGTTCCGGCGTGGGATTCCACCGCGAGCTCACCACAACCTGTTGTGTGTTTAAATACTCCTCTTTGTTTTGCTCTGTCATTGCTGCTGAAAGTACATAATCAAAATACCATGACAAGGGATTCGAGTGAAAAATGTGTGATTAAAACGCACTAAGAGCCATCTCATCTAAAAACTTAATCTGATCATATAATATATATAAATTAACGTCCCGCTTATGGCACGTGTAGAGTTTTGGCTCTAGTTGTGCCTAAGTGAGTGTTAAATAATCTTGTCTAAAAGCTTAAATAGATACAGAAAAGACGGAAACAGACTCACCTAGATGGTAATTTAGAGACAAAATATCAGTATCATGATTCATAAGGTTAAAACAAGCTGGAGGGCTTGTAGCAGCGGAAGCAGCAGCAGAGGCTGGTATTCTCGGAACGAGTGGCCGGTGTTTTCGACCACTAAACGGATTTTGAAGGCCATTGAACTCTTGTCTATGACTATCATTGTACCCCATCATCATCCACATCTTCCCCAGCTCTAACTTGCAACGACTGAGAAGGGTCAAGAAAACAAGAATTTTCTTGAAGAAAAATGAATTGAAAGAGATGGAACAAAGTCAATAGAGTAATTTTGAGAAAAGAAAGGAGTGAAATAAAGGAAGAAAGGAGAGAGCGTGGAATTCTGGTAGAATTATGGGAAGAAGTGAAGGAAAAAGGACGTGACGATGATGAGAAAGACAACCAGCCTCAACTATTAATGTGGTTTTTCATTGTCTCGTGCCTTTCACACTTGTTCTCAATCCGAACTGCCCCTCTCCTTCCTCTGCCTCAATAACCCTTTTCTTTTTGTCTTTTTTTCTTCTTCCTATCTTTGATTAATCTAAATCAAACCTATGTATATATATCTCCAATCTGAGTTTTTCTTTTCTTTTTTCATTTTTCAAACTAATTTGTATTCTCACTCGCGATTCTGGAGTGTTAAGACATGCCTTCATTGCCTAACCATGTTTTATGTACACAATAGATATTGTTGTTCTAGAGATTGTATAATGGAACGTGTTTGATATGTATATATCTTTTGAAGGGCACAAGTCTAATATAATTAATAAATGCATTGAAAATTTTCTGGTGTCAGTCTGATGACACCTTATGACGTCATTCACTAGCCCTACTTCTAAATGAACCAATAAAAAATAGAAGTAACCAACTTCTCTACTGATAAGTATCACGTTGTCAAGTCCACTGGGTCTGCTTCCACATCAATTTACGTTATACTATAAGGTGCCATTAGACTGATCATGCCATAACAAGACACTTCAAATATACATGTATGGAGCTCCGCCTGCCATAACAAGACACTTCAAATATACATGTATGGAGCTCCGCCTGCCATAACAAGACACTTCAAATATACATATATGGAGCTCTGCCAATGTGCGTAAATACCATAGTGTTAATTAAGCTTGGTTTATTATACCTCTCAATATATGGGTAAATTTGATGCCCGGTTATGAAGTTTGAACAAAATTTTATTTGGATTATTGAGCTTTTATACATCAATTAGCCAGGCTGTTGAACTTCAGTCAATGTCTACTATATATGTTGCCTCCTATCATCCTTTAAATTGATCAAAACCTTAGCTAGAAAGGCATTTGATTTCTATACCCCTTGCATTTCCAATCATCCTTCTATTTGGCTTGAACCAAAGATGTATCTTCTATTCAAAGAGTTAATGGAAATTGAGTTTCCTAGTTCAAAAAAAAAAAAAGGGATACTTCATGTAAATTATTGCATCTTTATGTGCTCCAGTTGGAATCTTGTCTTGATGCATCCTAAACTCGACCTTGTGCTATAGAGTCCCCACACCTCCAAGATCTCACTCCCATACGCCCATAAACATGTCGACGCGGGTTGCAAGTGTATATTGGGGGTCTTTTGGATGTTACCAAGTGTTCAGATCTCTATACGATGTCATACTCTTCTTCTTCACTACTCTCCTAGTCAGAGTGGGGTTCGAGATGTGCACTTTGTATATATTCATGTTTTGTCTTGTAATTTAGAAAGGAGAAAGTTTCTTCGCACCTTCACAAAATTTTTGTCCACTCCCACCCGTCATATTTGCATCGACGTGAATTTACTTCCCTGATTCTTTATCGGGGTGCAAACAGAGAACAAGAAATAATGCAACAAAGTAAAACAATAAAACAGAAAAGTAAACACGCTTTTCCTTTTTCTACTTCTTCTTTCTTTTATTTATTTATTTTTTTGTTTTTTTTGTTTTTATATCTCCGCCCCGCCTCACAAAGCACGTGCAAGGAAGGGAACCACAAGGGACACACTAGCCCCACTCTCCCTACTCGATTGTCATTTCTATTTATGGCTTATCCAAACGTGTGATATATTCAAAAAGAATATCTTATACTTGGCATCTGAACCAATATTAGAAAAATTTTAATGGCCAGTTTGGTCCAACTCCAATCCGATATCTACCTCGTTTATTCATATCGAACTAGATATTGGCACCGTCTAGTCATCCAATACGCCGGCAATTAGCTCATGCCTTACCCTGGTCGGTAATATGAGCTTAGCTTCCGGGCACACGAGTTTTGTACTAAAACCATGTTGTGTGAGTTTTCAGCATCAAAATTTGCCCAGCAGACAACAGAATGACAGTACTCGATTTTCACATTGCTGAGTGCAAACAGATGAAATAGATTCCTCATTCCAGGCTTGGGTCCACTTTCTGATGTGATTTGAAACATACTCAAGTGACAAAATATCAGGAAAAAAATGCCTCCTTTTCTTTTATATATGGTTGTAATAATTTCTAATAACAAAATTTTGGAAGTCAATTATCACATGCTTAATTATTAGCAGAATTTGAAAATGCCCATTTTCGTCTTCGAATCTCATATAAATTGTTTTGCAACACAGAGAATCATAGAGCAGTAAAAAGGATAATCCCTTTATGAAAATATGCCTTACCTTTCAACTCTGAAGTTGTTAAGATCTTCTGCGGAAGTTGCAACGATTCAATACTGTTTTCACCCTTTTGGGTCTAGAAAAAATGCAAATTTCTCCAGTTTTTCCTACTCTGCTCCATCTAGTTGCACTTCTTGTTCTTCTGGTAGTAATAGAGTAAGTAATTCTTCCATTTCTGCACAATATTTGACAGAGAAGTCTTGCAAGAATGGAAGATTCTATCAAGGAACTCACTTAGTGGCTCAAAATGAGTATAAAAGTACATCTGGCGGAGATGCTGAGAGCCCGGACAGCAAGAATCCGGCTGGTTGTGTGGTAGAGAAACTGAGTACTGGAAGCAGAAAATGGCCTTTGTGGAATAAACTGTTATTTGGATCGAAGAAATTCAGGACTATAATCTTGCTTAATGTTGTTGCTTTTGTTACCGGAATGTTCTTAATTTAGGAGTCCCAAATCCTTTCTTCCTTTCATTGGCATGTGATGAATGCTTTCCTTGTTCATTTCTCTTCATCCTGATGGAATATGATTCAGGCAAATATGCAAACTTTGGACTATAATCCTAGTAGCCCTTGATCAAGAGTTCTTGCATGGTTTTTGTGGTTGATATATATATATATATATATATTCTTCTAGTAATCTAGTTTTGACAAGGTATTCAAGTCTGATCCTATTGTTTTTATACTGCAGCTAGTGATATTACAGTCATAAAAGAGGTTGAAGCTTTCACTGATCCAGCATACTTCTGTGCCATACGGTTTGCAGTGTCTACCATCCCATTTTTACCATTTGTCTTCAAGGCAAGAAATGATGTTCAGATCCGCAATTCAGGATTCGAATTGGGATTATGGGTCAGTTTAGGCTACATGTGTGAGGCATTTGGACTGCTTACTTCTGATGCAGGGCGTGCTTCGTTTATTTCTCTGATTACAGTAAGGCCTAAAGTCATTCTCCCTGCATCAGTAGTTAACATATCTCTGTAATGCTCAAGAGAATTATAAGAATTCCTTGACTGATTATTGTAATTCCGATGCTTGAAAGCATGTTAGGAGCAATTGTACCTGCCCGCACCTGGTTTGGTATTTTGATGTCTGTTTTTGGGATTGCCATGCTCGAATGCAGTGGATCTCCTCCAGATGTAATAGTGACCTTTTTTCCTTCCGAATCTTTCTATGATGATTATGAAATGTTCCTTACATAGTCTCTTCTTCATTTGATGCGCGTTTCGTTCAGATTGGGGTTCTTTTCAACTTCTTAAGTGCCATATTCTTTGGCATTCACACGCTGCGCACAGAACATATATCAAGAAATACGAGCAAAGAGAACCTGTTTGCACTTCTAGGATATGAGGTTTGTCTTTTATTAACTGAATGTTATTTCTGGCTTAAACGCTGCTCGATCTGCAGTTTGAGAATCCACTTAATGTGTGCTTTGTATTAGGTTGGAGTTGTTGCAATTGTGTCCATGATATGGTGGTTAACTGGCGATTGGATTTGGGATAGCGAAAATATAGCTTGGACATGGTCTCTGTTTTGGGATTGGATTATTGCATTTCCATGGATACCAGCACTTTATACTGGTGTTTTCTCAACAGGATTATGCTTATGGGGAGTGGTAAACTTTTATCATCATCAATTAAAAACATGATACAGTTTTACCTTCTCTTTCATCCTTAATCCTACCATTAGTTACAAAGTGAAACACCAGTTCCGGAAACTTTTCATCTTGTGCAGATTTCTGCCATGCGCGATGTCTCAGCAACAGAAACGGCTGTGATCTAAGGTTGGAGCCACTGTGGGGTGCCGGTTTTTTGTGGTTTCTCCTTGGTGAAAGATGGGGTGTTGCTGGATGGGTTGGAGCTGCTCTCATTCTCGGTAAATATTTTTGAGATATCCTGAATCTTTTTCCTTGTTTATTTCTCTCCAAAGAGTACATTTCACTTGCATCTTCCACCTCAACTGGGGTTATTAGCTAGGCCTCACAATTTCATATATTTCATCAGTTGAAAGGAGAAGGAATTTGTGATTGCTGGACAATTTACTTTAGCAATTCTATACAGATAAACTATCATGGTTCTTTCTTCTAGTTTTCTGAGTTTCCCTGCGTATCGTTACAGGTGGAAGCTTAACAGTGCAGATATTTGGAGATTCTGCTAGTGAATCAAGAGAGGCTAGCAAGAGAGAAAACAGTACTCTCTTAATGGTATCGGATCACAAGAAGCTACCTAACTCACTCTCCACTTCGCCGGTGAGAGTCGGATCCCAGGAAAATTTGATCAACAGATTGAAGAAGTGAAAAGCTTCTGTACTTTAGGTAAAACATATAGCTACAGTATTCATAAGCCTATAGAGATTATGTATATCTTTTGCCCTTCATTGCCCATAACCAGTAGAAATTCTGTAAGTAATAGACTAATAATATATACATGTACATACTATTGTATAGATTGAAAATGTACACAGCAGTACCCCGTGTGCGGATTCTAGTCAGTTGGAGGAAATTGGAACGACGTAGAAGATTTTAAATATCATTCTATACGTTGTCTTAGATGCTGTCTATATTAATCTACCTTGCCAAAGGAAGCATACCTAGAGGATTTTGAGCTTTTTTGTCGGTTGCTGTTCACTTCCAAGTTTCTTTCACACATTTTCCATACGTTAGTTCTGTTTCAGATAGCATTCGACAGCCAAAAACAGCTTTCGAACACGTGTTTCTCCATCTAATCAGAACAGCTTCCAAAGGAATCTAGCCTAAGACAGAGGAACCATTGTTCCCTATAGTTCAAAGTGCATATTAGAACTTGGGACCAGAGTAGCCCTGAAGACTAAGCTCGAATGTAAAAGATGTGCATTGTGCACTATAGGAAGCAGAACTTTCTGTGTCTTTTCACTAATACCTGTCTAAGGCACGTTTAAAGCTTCAATCATACGAGGGATCGGGTGACTAAAAATGCGCCCCCCCCCC
>CAVNYN010272496.1:0-10928 GCA_963692815.1 Nyctanthes arbor-tristis | reverse complement strand
GCCATCTATTTTATTTTGATTTAATATGTTATTATTATGGTTATATATATAAGTTGAATGGATATAAAAATGATCTCCGGCTATATGCAAACGTGACGGGAGATTATTGTGAAAACCGACACACAATTGACCCATTGTATGTGGGGGTCCACACATTTGTCATAATAATCTCCTACATGTGTGTGTATGGTGTGATTTCAGTAATGATCTCCCGTCATATGTATGGCGGGATACTATCGAGCCGTCTCACGACTCATCGAATACGATCAAGCTTCAAAATCCTATAGATGGCGTATCTCAAGATATCATCGTGAATTTAAAACATGATCATTTTACCACGTTTGTATCAAAAGAAATACTCCCCATTATCTCATTAGATAGCATTGGAAAAGAGATAACCCGTTGTAGATTGTGTAAGAACCTTATGTTACGTGTGCGTCTGGTGAGATAATATCGCCAGACATATAACAAGAGATCGACATTAGAAGTTATAAGATGAAAAAGCAGTGATCAATAAATGATTGCCATACAGTTAATTTTCTTTTCTTTGGGTAAATTTCACAAAAGGTTTCCAAACTTTGCACTTCGAATTGACTGGATTCCAAATCTTTTTTTAACGCGCTGGATCCTCAACCTTTCATAAATACACACAAAAAGTTCCTCTTAATGGACCCCGTCCAAAATTTCGTTAAATAGTTGAAGAAATTATCTTTATACCCTTAACCACGATGGCTGTCGAAAGTTGAAAACGGCAGAAAAATTGGGCGGAGGGGAGACTACCTCCTTCATTGCCATTTTCGGCAGATTTTAGCGGCTGAAAATAACAGTGAAAAATTTTGCCGAAAATGGTAGTGAAGAGGGAAGTCCCCCCGACCCCAATTTTTTGCTATTTCCAACAGACGCAAGGGGGGGAGACTCCCTCCTTTCGGCCGCCGGATTTGGGGCCCCCATTTTCTGCCATTTTCGGCACACTAAAGGGGAGACTCCCCCGTTTACTAGAAAGGGCAGTGAAAGTGGGGGAGCCCCCCCCCCTCCAATTTTTTGGCCATTATGGAAGGAGTTTCACCCTATTTTTCTACCGTTTTCGATAGACAAAAAGAGGGCCGCAAATGACAGAGTTTCGGCGGCTATCGAAACGGTAACATTTCAGGTAGTCAAAGCGGTTGCTGGTGGGGGTTGGCTGGTGGGGGGTTGGCTGGGGTTGTGGAGTTGCATTTTTCCGCTCTTTTTCCTTTTTTAGTTTTACATTTTTTAATTTTTAAATTTAAAGGATAAATGTATAAAAGTAATTTCTTCAACTATTTAACAGAATTTTAGATAGATTCCGTTAAGAGGGGCTTTTTGTGTGTACTTATGAAAGGTTAAAGACCCAGCGTGCTAAAAAAGAATTAGGAACCTAGGCGATTCAAAGTGTAAAAGTTGGGGACCTTTTGTGAAATTTACCTATTTTCTTTTGTTAGAAGTCTTGAAGCTTTATGGTAGAAAAACGTTGTACTTAAGATGTCGGATCTAAAAATGGAAATTGGTTTTTCCCAATTAAACACTATCACAATAAAATTTGTGATTAATAAAAAAAGTGATGCGCCAACAACATAGACATAGGATGAACAATATTCAAATCAAGTCCAATTCAAACCTCGAAATGGCATTGCTGTGTGAGCCTAAATCTGATGTGAAGTGAATGTGACAGTGCCATATCAACTCAAAGGGCTTATATTCTTCTCGCCTGGAAAGACGACATTTTTGCTATAATAATATATATGGATACATAAAGAGTGATGTTATTTATCTAGATTCTCAAATTTAGTTAACATCACTATATAAGAGGATAAGTTGATATACAAAAATACATAAGGTCCTCATTTATTCAATAGCCAATAAAGATATAACAACTAGACTGAAAACTAGTCTCCAGTAGATAAATAGCATTATTCGCTATTTATCTATCTATTCTAATTGACATCACCATCACTATAATGGAAAATGATTTGATATGTATAAGTACATGAGAGTCTTTATTTATTTAATAGTTAATAAAGAGATGACAACTTGACTGAATATCTATTTTCAGTTTAGATAAAAAACATTATCTTAATAATAATAAAACGAAATGGTTTTCATCAAAACATGTATCGACGTATGTATCACCCCTTACCAATAATAGATTGCCAAATTATTTAAAAGAAAAATTAAAATTTTACTTCCACGTGTTAGTCCACCATTTGCGGGCGATGATCATTTCCACTCGGGAAATAAATTCTTGGATAAAAATTTAAAAACTCAAGAGCACGTCATGCTTGCATGTCAGTTTGTTTTTTTCTTTTTTTATTTCTTTTTTGAAAATTTGAGTTTTCAATTTATTTTCAATTTTGTATTTTATATTGCGTAATTTAAAGAAATTTTTGGATGTTTTTAATCTAATTTTTTACACAAACACAACACTTAAATGAGCAAATATTGTTTTGAGTTTTTTCATTAAAAAAACCTTTCTGGTGCGAAAATAAGAAAGAGGAAATGCCCCAAAATTTTTCTATTTCATTTAGGATATAAATTAAATATCATAGACAAAAATACCTTAACTTGAGGAAAAATGCACTTGGCTAATTTCTAAACAATATATAAATCCGTCTCGGTCAAATGCAAGAATAAAGGCTTTAAGGATAGGTTGATTAAAGAAAAAGCTAAAGACCAATATAAATATATGATTGAATATTTAATTAATTCGTATATATAGTCACTAGGGATCTTGTTTGCTTTTATCCGTGCAGTATGACTCCCTTTGCTTCTTTTCATGCATTGCACTTGGCTTCGAACTTAATCTTATTTTGATCAGTATCGATCAAAAGTGTCGTTATACAATTACATTAGGCATACCGAGGCTTATATCATGATTTACAAACGAACGAAGTGAAAAGAATTACAAACATGAAATTAATGATATATAAAAACTAGACTAAAACACAAGAATGCAAAGTTAACATTATTTTTGTATACATGTGTTTCACATAAGTAACTCGATGACACGTGCTAATTAGCATCCGTAAATGTTAGTACCCAATAAAACTCGCGTATTTAGATAGACACACTTGATTTAAGAGAAAATTGATGACCGCCAACTCCAGTATTTTGTAAAGTGGAGAAAAGTTATAGATAGACAGGCTCTGTAATAACGCGTTGGCCATATAGAAAAATTTCATCTAGACTTCATCTGTCTTCTTCATTTTTATTTTTATTTTTTTTTGGGGTGGTTTGACACTAGGTCCGGGGCTCTATATGACCAACTCAGTAGCTTGGGCCGCCAATAATTAAATTAAACCCAAACATTTGTTTGCTTAATATAGCACTTACCCAACCAAATAATTTAGGACGATAAATATATAGAAATATATATATATATATATTTAATACACAAGAATTATATATTTCTTGAGCAATCAGCTATTAACTTTTGCGACTGCGCGACCATGCATGCATGGGAAGAAATAATCAAACTTATAATATTGTCAAGACTCAAGAACTTGAATTCTCATGCATTTTTTTATGCAATTATTGCTTCAAAAGCTTTGAGTTAAACTTGTACTCCACTCAAGTTTTCTATAGTCTAGAGCTACATTTGATTCTTATTAGTATAACTAGATTTTTCACACATGCATTACACGAGAACAAATATGCAATTAAAAAAATAAAATTGGAAGTAATTAAAACAGATAACATATCAATGACAATCACTATTATTTTCATTAATAATGAAAAACATTCAAAATATTTACATTGTTAATAATATGAATAAAATATTTATAATCGTCATAAAACACATATCTTGCATTTTGAAAAAAGTAATAAAAATAATAATCATAAATAGTTGCAAAATACAACACAATATTCATTATATATAACATCAAAAAATTATTTCAATACTCCCTCATAAATACACACCTATTGGATAAAATAATTAATACGAATAAAACACTAATACCCACCTAATTAATAATACCCACTATTAAATCAATGGAATAAAAGCGGAAATATATCTTCAAATTAAAAAGATAATTTACCTTGAATTGAGATTAAATCATCAAATAAGAATAATTGAGATGGTATTTAAAACACATATATAATCTATCTAATATACAATCTATTTAATTTATATATAATAAAGTATATTTAACATTGTATGTAGCCTTAAGTAGAGAAGATTATACTTAAGAATAAATGATAATGAAGTACACATATACATATATTTAAATACTTTTTTAGTAACAAATGAAACCGAAGCGTGCAAAAGAAAAAAAAAATTATTGTCAAAATTTTCTATACGGAAAAAATGCAATATTAACCCGTCATACTATAAATAATAATGACATTTCGATAGGTTATTCCACTATATAACAAGGTGAAGCTCCAACATAAAAGAAGAAGCAGTTGAAAATTGACGACTTCTAGCCGAAACACTAAAAAAAAAAAAGAAAAAAATCCCAATTTTTTCAAAGAGTTCTAAAAGGATTTATCCAAAAACGATCTGGTTGGGAAAGTGTGGCTACTTCCTACCTTCATCCCTAGCTATTTTCATTAGACAAATAGATTTTTTTTAAGTTGGACTTGTTTTTTTAACAAAAGTCATATAATCAAATTAAATGAGTAAAAAAAAAAATTAGACATATATCAAAGTCGGTAATACAATAACATAAAGAAAATTATTCGTTTAATGGATAAATATCAATAAAATATAATATAAAAATCTAAAAAGATTGATGCAAAAGAATAAATGATAATGAAGTACACATATACATATATCTAAATACTTTTATATTAACAAATGAGACTAAAATGTGCAAAAGAAACCACAATCCCTCATTGCACCCAAAAAAAAAAAAAAAAAGAAGGACGAAGGGAGGAAAGAGAGAGAAATGTGCAAAAGAAAAAAATGTTTAAAAAATTTATTGTCAAAATTTTCTTCACAGAATAAAATGCAATACTAACCCCATACTACAAATAATAATATTTCGATAAGCTATTCCACTATATGAGAGGGGCGAAGCTAGAACATGAAGGATTAAATCGCAAGAGATTGGATTAGTAAATTACAAAAACATTAGTTAAGCTATAAAAATTTAAAAAATGAAAAAGATAAGAAACAATAGAAACCTACTTAATCAATAAATAAAAGATATTTTGTTAATTCCAAACTTTAACATGGTAAAAAAAAAATCAATGGAGGATAATGATGTGATTCCAAATTTTGTTTCTAAATATAGTAGAAAATAAGGAATGATAAATAAATAGTGAGTAAATAGAAGAGGGAGAAATAGATTAATGAATGAATATGTTGATTTCGATAGGTTATTCCACTATATAACAGAGCGAATGTAGAACATAAAAAAGGGGCAGCTGAAAGTTGAAGGGCTCCTAGCAGAAACAAAAAAAAAAAAAAATTCTGATTTTTCAAAGAGTTCTAAAAGGGTTTATCCAAAAACAAGCATAGTTGGGGAAGTGTGGATACTTTCTACCTCCGTCCATAGCTATGTTCATTAGAAAAATAGATTTTTTAAAATTAGACTTGTTTTTTGTAACAAAAGTCATATCATTAAATTAAATGAGTTAAAAAATTGATATATATTAAAGTCCGTAATAGAATAACATAAAGAAAATTATTCGTTTAATGAGTAAATATGATATAATATAATATAAAAATCCAAAAATATTGATGCAAAAGAACAAATGATAATGAAGTATACAGATACATATATCTAGAGAGAAAAAAGGGGGGAAGCGAGAGAGCACACATGAAAATAAAAAATATAAAAAGAATAAATTTTGAGCAATGAGTAAAATTAGAGAGATAAAGATATAAAGTAATAGGGAGAGAGGGGGAGGGAGAGAGAGTTTTAGCACAAAAAAAAAAAAAGAAAAGATACACACACACACACATATATATATATATATATATCAAGTGACATCATAAATGATGTCAGCTGTCAGAGAAAGAGCGGGGAAAAGCTTGCCAGACACAATTCTCTTATTATATATATAGATAGATATAGATTACAGTGCAATTGTATCAACATTCGGTTCATTTTTCAAACAAATAATCTAACTACAAATACAATAAGATCATATTGAAAACGACAAACTGAAATTTTTGTTCTATGGAAAATTATCAAAAAGTTCCAATTTATATTAATTATATAATCGACAAATTGAAGTAGTATAATTTTTTTAAAAAAATGTCTAATTTGATTATTGAACTACAATAACCATACAAACATTTCTTCAAAAGTCATTAAAAATTGAAATTTACAATAAGGTTATAGCTTTTTAGAAATTTATTTGTTTAGAGACATACTATGCATGTGTTTTTGAATTATAAAGATTGCTATTTGTTTTTTTCGAAAAAAACTCACAATTAATTTGGGTTTGATTTGATAAGTGGCAGATCCCTAATTCAAAATAGCTGGTTGAAGAAACTATCATGGATTGGTGATTGAATATGGGTTAATAAAGGGAAAAGTGAATATCATTTAATAAATTAGCATGACAATTTCCCAAAAAAAGATAAAAAACTAAATGATTTCACCAAAAATCTTATAAAGCCAGAAATCTTACAGAGCCAGAAAATGAGAGGGAAAAGTTGCTGCAATTTAATACGAACTCAAAATGTATATGATTATAATTGAGTAGTAGTCAAATGAAGGATAAATAAGACAACAGGAAAAGTGAAATGAGATCAAACACCCGTCACTAGAGGAAATGTCGTGTTCAACAGCCAATTTTTTGGTCGTAGAAGCCTTGCAATTGGTCGTTGCTCTTCTTTGCCAACCAAACATTCGTTGTTGGCATTTGGCCGACAAAACTTGGTTGATAAAGGTTTTTAGCGACCAAGATAGGAGTTCGTCATTGAATATCGGACTTTCAGCAACCAAGTAATCAGCGTTACATACTTCACATGCAACCAACTAATTAAGTAGTTGTAGAATATATTATAGGCAGCTATATTATCTTATCAACGACCATATTTATCATTGTGCTTTCATATTTTTTGGTCGATGAAAGCCATTTAAAGCAACTTATTACTGGTAGTAGATTGTTTAAACAACCCAATTATTGGCCGTCATTTACTAATGATTGTTTCTTTGAAATTGATTTTATATTGTCATAGTAAGTACTAATTTGGTTGCTATGATGGTGTGACAGTAACCATATTGTAGTCGTTGCTTGTTGTCTACTAAGAAAAATCAACTAAAATCTCATTGTAAAAATTATATTGAGACAATGATAAATAACACGAGGCTAACTATAACGAACACGATTATAAAGAAAACTCAATTTCATTTTCTCAAAATCCATGAAAGTATCCACTAAAATCAATAACATACCAATGTCAATACGATCACCATTCTTAAACATACCAATATTCTCGTTATTGAACTAAATCTGCAACTAAAGAAAATTGTCTTAGCTCACCATAGATCAACTACGACGGAAATTTCAATTTGGTTGTAGATAGTGGGATTCACCAACCAAACTCAAATGGCTGTTAAAAAATTCGTTGTAAAATACCATTTTTCCTTTAGTGCATGGCTTTTTGTACTGTGTCTAATTTGGGTTGACAAATCGACTCACCAAGCCATGTTCGCACTAGCCAGTTGGCAAGCTGAGAGATTAAAAAATTGGGCTCGCGCTGGCATTTTTGTGAGCCAAGCCCAAGCCGGCTTGCGAGTAGCTTTATGAGCTCATATTTTTCATGAGCCGCTCATGAGTTTTCGGTGGCTTGTTTGTGCTCGAGCTCGCCTCTTAGGCGAGTCAAGTGGAGCCGGCTTGCCATTTCGAGCTAGCATTTGGGCTTGGGCTCATGCTTACGCGAGTAGAGCAATAAAGTGTAATTGAAATATATGAACTCATATTTATTATTTAATACATATTAATTTTTTAGCAAACCACATAGTATGGCAATTTTATTCAACACTACCTGAAGGTCGTGCGTTGCACGTTCTTTGTCTGTACTTTTGTATTTTTTTAGCGTATATATCTTATATTTTCATCCTTCATTATTATTATTATTATTTTGAATAAATCATTCATTATTGTTGAACTTTAATGAATTAAGTAAATATTTAAGAGAACAAAAAATAAATAAATAAATGACACTGACACCTTGTATATAACATAGAAGCAAAATGAATTAAGTGATATCGGAGTATAAAGTTCACAAGAAGCTAAATTCAATTTGAGGATGTTCAACTATTAGATGAACCAATTATCGAGTAAAAGTTATTTAAAGTTCTAACCCATATAATTTCTAAGATGTGAATATTTCAATTTATAACATTGAAAATATATAAATATAAAGAAAAAGAAGTTAATTTCAATTGTATTAAATTTTAATATCGAATCTGTCGAAATTTGAAGTCGGATAAATAAATAGGACTTAATTGATCTACAGAAAAGTAAAGATATTTTACTATTTAAAAATTCTCATTTAATAATAGAGTGGAAGTTGGATATGAGTTTATTATCAAGGACCAAATTAGATAACACAAAAAGTTACAGTTTTTAGTATAGTTTCTCGTACAAACTTCGTTGATCTAACTTACAAAGATTAGATTATTGGTGAAAAGTTAAAAAACAAAGGTGCGATTTTAATTAATCTTTGATATTTGAGACGCTTATGAGTGGTACGCTTATAATTAGGCGTATCATCTTAGGTCGTGTTAAAATATTCATTGAGATCTTCAATTTAAGATCCGCAGAGAGCTGGACCTTAATTGAGGCCCGAAAGGCCTCCATCTCATGCCCAAAATTTTGGAGTTTTTGGGGAACCTGGAATTGACGCCTATATATATTTGGCGAAATTATACAATTTACATGTTCTTAACATGGAATTTGATAGAATTTTTGAACTGTACAGATTTATATGTAATTTATAGATTTTAATAAAATTTCACGGAATCCATAAGATTCTATAGAATTTTATATGAGGGATTTTTATAGATTTTTAATGAAATTTATAGGATTTAAAAGATGTGTCCCCACAAAATTTGAACAATAAAATTTCATATCGTTTCGAATATTCTCTCGATAGATTTTTTTATTACAAACTTCATGAGATAAATAAATCTTAGTGCACAAGTAGATAATAAAAATATGTACTAATGGGAAAAAATACACAATCCGATTTTACCTTTTGTGCAGGTGACATTTTTTTCTTTTATTTTTTATCTTTTTCTTTAAGAGTTCATGTAGCCAATTTTAAAAGCATTTAAAAAATTATTACTGGTACCATGTTATTATCACTGAATTTTTTTGACAGGATTGTCTCTGAATTTAAACGTTTAACAACATTTTTCTTTTATCTTATTTTATTTTACGCAAGTTGGATGTGAATTTGGAAAAAAATTATATAACTTCCTACTTAATGATTAAAAAAATAAGAAAAAAATTAAAATATTCAAACTATGTCATCAAAAAATAAATGTTTTAACCTTGTCTTTCTTTATAATAAAATAAAGGAAAAATCCAATGTTTTTATACTGTAATTATACTATAATTTGTTAATACTGTCATTTTCAATATTCATTTGCTTCGCACATGTTAAATATGATTTGATTACAAAAAAATCATGTAACGAAGAAAAAACAAGTGTTCGCCCGTTTAGATTTTAATTTCTAAAAATTATGAAATTATTTTGAATTTTAATATCATGTTATAATAATATCTCATCTTGTTCACTAACAATTTTTTCGTATAGATTTATTATAATTTGATTTTTTAAAAACTAGAACGAAGGAAAAATAAACGTTATTGTCATAATATATTATTTTAGATACTGACAATTTATTTTGCATAAATTCATAAATGTGAATAATTGTTTAAAAACTAGAGTGATAAGAAAAAATGAGTTTTGATAATTTATAATTATAAATTTTTATTAATTATTTGGGTTTTAAAAAGAAATTGAAATCAATGAGAATCTGAGAGTAGAAGAAGGATTTTTGTAGGAATCATGTAAGTGCATTTTTAAGTCTATAATCCATAGAACTCCGTAGAATCCACCATTTAATAAAATAGACAAGAATTTACAAGAAATTGAGGACACTGGAGTTCTATATAATCCATGAAATTCCAAATTGAGGACACCTAATTTTTATGGAATCTACATAATTATAAATTGAAGACACTTGAAAGTGTATGAATTTTTAAAATCCATCCAATTCTGTGTTGGGAACACCACCTAAACTATTGTTTTTCCAAAAATACTATGTTCGTATGTAAAATTAAAAAAAAAAAACTTGCTGGTTTTATTTGTTTTCTTTATTATTATTTAATTAAAATTTACCCGTAAACCCCACCCTACCCCCTCTCTGCCCACTCCCGGCGGGCTGGAATTCAGCAGTCGCCAGCAGCCTGGTTTCGACGGTCGGATTTGCGTCGTCGAATTTCGGTGAATTTTATTTTTTCTCTTTTTCCTTTCTCTCTCTCTTTTTTTTTTTTTAATTTTTTCTTTCTCCATTTCTTTTTTCCAACGATATTGTTAGAACCTTTTATTTTATTTTATTTTTTTTTGCATTTTTGTTTTTTTCTCATTTTTTTCTTTTTACTTTTCCTTTTTCTTGCGATATGTGCGTAACAAGCTATGTGATTTGTATAATAATCTATGTTTTTAAACAATCTATATTATATGTATAACAAGTTGATGTAGAACATATGCTAGAATGGGTTGAGGGAAATTTGAATGAAGATCGGGTCGAAATTTGGGTGTTTGGCGTTGTCCGAATTGATTGTATAATACCTTTTTGAAAGCAAAAGGGGGAGAGGATTGTTTTCGGCCATCCCGGATCCCTTAGACCCTCAAATTCATGATTTTCTATTTTTCTAATTTTTCTATTTTTTATTTATAATTTATTTTTTTACGGTTTTGATCTTAGGATTCG
>CAVNYN010272494.1:0-10099 GCA_963692815.1 Nyctanthes arbor-tristis | reverse complement strand
GTCATAGCCAAAGTGAAATTGTTCAAATGGAAATTGTTTGAAGGAAAGTTGAATTCCAAAATCAGCACCACCAAGGAATTCCAAAATCAGCATCACTCAAGGTCATTGCGGAAATGGAAATTGTTTGAAGGAAAATTGAATTCCAAAATCAGCACCACTCAAGGTCACGGCTGAAGTAATGAAATGGAAATTTGAATTCAAAAATTCGGCACCACTTAAAGTCAGCACCTGGAAATTGTTTGAAGGAAAATTGAATTCCAAAATCAGCACCACCTAAGGAATTCCAAAATCAGCACCACACAAGGTCACGGCTGAAGTAATGAAATGGAAATTTGAATTCAAAAATTTGGCACCACTTAAAGTCAGCACCACTCGAAGTCATGGCTGAAAATGACATTAACAAAGTCCAAATATTTAGTCCTAGTGTTGATTAAAAAATGCAAATAAGTTGAAGACCAATTTCAGCACTTCTAAACAGTCTTGAAATTTGGAGTATCACTTAACCAGTACTTCTGAAATGTCTTGTGAAATTTGGAGAAGTAAAAATATCGAGCCCCTTCGGTTAAGCCGAGTGAAATGCTTTGAAGCTAAAGTTGACCCCTTTAAGAAGTGAAGTCAACTCAGACTTGGCTGTGGCATGAAAAGAAGGCAGACTAGGAGACGTAATTTGTAAAATTTTGTACTGAAGAATCAAATGACAAGTGACATGTGGCATGCGACGTTAGCACTAGTGTGTTCCTAATAGAGAAAAATACTCGAGTTCGTTACATGCAAACTCAAGTACTTGGAGCCAATTGTTGTAGGCTCGTTCAGAATCAGTGTCACGTCTTTTGCCACCACAGCTAAGGGCTGAAATTAGATTCCCAATCCTAAGGAATCAGCTCCTCTTACATAGTGGCTAAGAAGATAGATGGTGAAAGTCAATTGTTCATACAAGTCAGTCGAAGTCGTACTTATATTGTACTAGAATGGTTGTACTTTCACTTTCCGACTTAGAATGTTCTATTTGTACTTATGATGTACTTGGTTGCAGGAGCCCCGAAAGTTTGTACAGTGCCAGCTCACCCCTTCTCACCAAGGACTATAAATATAGATGGGGTGGCTCATTTAAAGGATCCATACTTTTTTAGAACATTTTCTCTCTAAAAAATCCAAAATATATCCAATCTGGGCTTGGGTCTCAAACAAGACCTGAAGTTCAGAACTTAATTTTATATTCATCCTAGTAGACCTGACATGTGGGTCTACATTTTGTTGACTAGGACTCAAACATAATCTGACGTCAACAATATCTATCTTTAATAGTGTGAGGTGGATTATTTCCATGTGGCTTGAATTAGTAAAAATTGGTATAAGGTATCGCCAATGTTTATGTGAATTTATGAAATAATGGGACACTTTGTCAAGATATGACTGGTTAACACAATAGTTGGAAAGAGAGTGAAAAATAAAAGAGTGGGTGTAAATAGACATTGTATACGACATTATCTATATCTAGACATTCTAATAAATAATTTCTACTTTTTTTTTATTACTACATCAATTTTTTTGAATGATGTGGTGAAATATATTTTTTCCATTAGACATTTCATTGGAAATGCTTTTAGAAAATAAATACAGAATCAAAAATAAAAAAGGTCATTTAGGTCATTTTATTTATATATATCTATTGTAGTATTATTAAAAATTAGTGCCATAATCAATTTCTGTGGTGGCAATATCAGTCCTTATAAAAAGAGCTTATATCTCTCTTATAGAATGGAAAAGTGCCACATAAGCCCCTGTTATTGGTGGATTAGGAGGTGGGCCCCCTGATCCCCCAATAATAGAAGGTCATATGGTACTTTTCCACTTTGTAAGGGAGATGTTAGCTCTCCTTAAAATTTTTCGTGGCAACATAGCCACTCAAAATTGAGAAGGTCACGTATGAGAGAATAACGGCTCAACTTAAAAAAAATTTAATAAAAATAATAAACAAGTAAATCAAAACGTCAAACATGGGCCCACAACTTGTGCCTAAGTGACAACCTATACAAACTAGCAATTTGCATAGTGATCTTAGCATTTTGCCTTATTTATGAGTTTTGCATGTAGAAAAAACAAAAATATTTAGTGTATTTTTCAAATCTTTTGAAAAGGGAAGTGTTCAGCCTAATTATTATTAGGCTGGGCATAGGGTCAGGCGGATCAGGTTTGTTAATGACCTGACTATTAGTCGGGTACCAGTTTTTGGAACCGAGCCAGGTAAGTCGGGTTCTCAGTTTGGGCCGGCCGAGTACTAGTTAAAAACCCAGCCCATTATCGCAATAGGCCCAGTATGGGCCTAGAATGGAAGGAAAAAAATTTAAAAACCTAGCCTATTATCGCAACAGGCCCAAATTCAGTGAGATCATGGGAGCGGGAACGGCAGCAGTAGTGGTGGTGGATCAGAGGGCCATAAGGGGGATGGACTCAACGGGTGATGACAGTCTGCAGCAGTGATCAATAGAGGAATTTAGGGTTGGTCTGTCTTTCTCTTTGTGTCATGGAGGAACTATACTAAAACTAAAACTAATTGACAATTGTGATTTGTTGCCTTCAAATGATAAATTCAAATTGGAACAAAACTGTGTCACAATTTCATTTCCATGTGGGGAGAAAAAAACCAAATTCGGGTTGAACCCAATTGGTTATTAGGGTCTAACCCGACTTGGGCTTTTCAGGCAGTTTACATGGATTCAACCCATTTATGCTCTCCCAACCCGAAACCCGACTTGACTCGAGTCAGGTTTTCCATTTTTGACCCGTAGCTGACCCGTTCTTCTCTATAACCCGGCTCAACCTGACTCATTGCGGTTGAACAGGTCGGGTTTTCGAGTTTACGGATATCTTGCCCAGCCCAAATTATATATATTACTACCTTCGTCCTAAAAAGATGATCCGACTTTTCTTTTTCTTCCATCCCAAAATATAATCCAGTTTCTTTTTAAAAAGTAGTTGAAATATTAGTTATCTTATATGTCCTTATTTAATGCTTATAGTTATCATAAAAATAGGATTATTAAAAAGTAACAATTAATAAATAGAAGGGTATAATAGAGAAATATGGTTAAAATTTATTTTTTCAATAATATTAAATGAACTTTTCTTAATCTATGTGAAACAAGAAATAGGACCATCTTTTTGGGACGGAGGTAGTGTGTATATATATATATATAAGGAATTAACTTTGCATTACCTTTGTACCACATTTTTTTCAGTCAAAACTATCTAAATAGGGTCATTTTAGATTTTTGCTTACATTTAGGTAAATTCTGTAGTAAATTGTAGGTTAATACTTTTCTATTTTTTCTTAATTAATTAAGGATTATGGTACTAATCTATTCTTATCATCAAGAATCATTCTTAGAGGTTTTCCAAATCCACTAACGATGCTCCGGAATTTGGGCTACTATCACAGCTTGCTCCCAAAATAGCGTAGAAAGTGCTCGGCCTCACTCGATACCTGACAAAGATGAAAATACAGTTAAAGCGTCAGTTTGTCAGCCCACTAAGGAAGCTATGTCGAAAACACGCTTACTGGGTTCTATGTAACTCATGGTAATGGTCGTGCCCTCGTCACTGGAACTCGGTAAACTCCTCCATTCGCCCTCTACCCAGAACTAGCTCTTTTTCCAACTAGGGCAGGATTCAAATGTCCCTCTCACTAGGTTTCCCCAGAGGTTTAAGGCCCCAGCCTTAGACCGTACAGCTAGGTTAAACCACCCTTTCCCAGTGGGTGAAGGCCGTAGAATATACTACGCATTGAAATCTTCAGGACTCAGATACCCATCCTTTGTGTTGTCATAGAGCGAAGACTCTGATTAGTGTCCTCTAGCTCGCAGGTGTAATTTAAGTGGGGGCAATCCCCCAAGATCTCAGCAGCCCAGTGACAGGCCTCGGAAGCGGGATGTGGAAGCCGGCCTCAAACATCCTAATGCTCGCTGTTACACATCTCTTGGGGGGCCAATGAGCCCGATCTCCCTCATAAGGGACCCAAAGCGCAACGCGACTAGGAACACGGTAATCCTACCTTACCACATGATGCTCAGTTTCCCTTATTTTGAAAGCAATGTGTTTGCACACCCACGGTCCGTCTTTATCGTGAATCACCGCCACCGGAGGCCTCCCAGTGGAACTCACCTCGTCATTACCCTCGCTTTCATCATCTGTCCACTCAAAACGAACTCCTGACAAAGAATCCAAGGTTTCCTCCGCCGTTTCCTCATCCGTAGGCTACTCCACATCTACTGCCATGCCTTCGTCTATATCACTCACCAGAAGAGACCCCTCTCTACCCTCCATTCAATGAAATCCCCTATAAATCAAGAAAAAAGTATTTTTTCACCTTGGCACTGAGATTATCTCGGAAGCCTAGAGGAACACCGAGGGAGGATCAACAAATTGCAAAGAACCTCGAAGAGATTGATGACAAAAAACTCTTAGGAACTGGTTGCGAAGGAAGACAATGCGAAAGGGAAGAAAGAATGAACAGAAGGGGATAAATAGAGTCCTGTGGGAAGATGGAAGGGCAACAGCCGCATGGGATATGGGGAACTCAAAAGGTAGCATTTAATAATAATGATTATAGCCTTTAAAGACCCCTGAACGCGCCATTCTATTGAATGACTGACGCATGGTAAAGAGCGCCGCCCCAACCCCTTTTCAAAATTCAAAGAGTCACATTTCAGGCGGTAAAATAGTTTCAAGAAAGTAGCTAGTTAACCTTCAAGGTGCTAAACCTTGGGCTCAAGGAACAACGACCTTGAGGGCACATTTTGTACTCACCAGGCCGTAAAAATCAGCGAGGGTTGAAGGTCAACAAGTACGGGGTCTTGGAAACAGGCTTCAAGCGTCTCACCTAAGCCCACGGCCTAACGATCTAATGACGTGAGAACCTAAAGACCGGATTCAGTGACTAGGAGGTGGACATCTTATCCAGCACTCCTACGGTCCAGGGCATCTGGGCACCCCAAAGGTGACTTGATGTAGCTCCGTGACCTAGTGGAACATCAGGCTGAACAGCAGCATGGAAAAACAAGTGGGAAATCTTATAACTTACGGCTGATGGGACGCCAGCATTAAATGCGAAACGATGGTCACCTACTCCATGCATGGCTTAAGCAACCATTAGTCAAAAGGTAAAGGATTAATCCCAACCGATTTGACATTTATGTCATCTCTGTGGGTCCAGTATTGAATATATGTAATCATTATTCCCATGCAAATAAGTAAATGTACACTATAAATAGAGGCATGCATAAGTGAGAAAGGATTCGAGACCCAAACCTCACTACTCTTGTCTTTACACATTTGTAGTCTTTTATTTATTTCAAAGGTTACAAATATTCCTTGCCTAAATTTGCATTTATTGCTCATACCGTTTCAAATACGAGTTCCCCACGAATATAAATCTCGTTTGTTGAGTCTAAAGCTAAATTTGGCATCAACACTATTGTTACTTTTTAGCATGTTTGAGATACAAATTATTGGATACTGATAGGTTTTTGTTTTTCTTTAGTTGTTGTCCATCTGTGCATATTTTAATACCTTGTGCTCACAATTAAATATATTCATAATTCAGCTTCCTTTGCTTCATTGTATATATACACAGTTTAGAGGGGCTAAACTCCCATAATCATAGGACTAGAAAGTATTTGGGATTGCTTATAAGCATTGGGTAATTAGCTTTATATTGCATTAAATGCTTTAAAGGGAATAGAGGCTTGGAGTATTCATCTCTTAGGGATGAAGATAGTAATTAAAAACTAAAAAAACTGAGAGTCAAATTTACCAATTAGGATGAGTCAAGGTTATATTTTCCAGAATACGGATTTTACTCATTAACAATTTGAGCAACTCCTCTTTGTTTTAGAATTAAGGTAATGCTTCTCAATAATAAGTTATAGAATTGAAGTTGGGATAAATCAATAGTTGCATGTCTCTTTTATAAGGTTGGTACATAGAAGCTAAAAAAATCTGAGTTAACTAAACTGCAATCTATTTGGGTTGCTTTGCCAATGTTGGTGTAAAAGTGTTATTCCTACTTTTCTAGGATGAATAGGTTAAAATTTTAGGGAATTAAGACATGATTTTCAATGAGTTATGCCCTTCTGGGTAAATATGTATATGTACAAAGTTGTACGGGCTAGACACTAGAATGGTGCTCATAAAACTTGGAAGAGAATGACAGAGAGTTTCAAAAACAAAATAACAAATAAAAAGGGTTGAATTGAAAATAATAATTGGTATAGTTTTAACTAGCATTCTTGGACAAATGCCACCAAAAGTGAGTACTCATTTACTTTACAAGTTGACTTTTATCTATTCTTGATGAGTTATGTTTTCATCATGGACTTAGCTTTGTTATTTCTTTTCTACTTAATGCCATTGTATAGGATTTTGGCATAGTTGTTCATATTGAAGAGTTCCAGTGCTAGGAAAATGGTCCTAAAAAAGTAAGCTTGGGTTATTATACACCTTTCATTCTGAAAAATTATTGAAAGGAAATTTTGGGGTTGTTCATATTGTATTTCAAAATTAGATTTTTGCTTTCACTTAGCAAGTCGTGTTGTTAATATTCATAAATATGTGATATTTTTTATCCTTATTCTAATATCAGAATTTGACTTCCACAAACTAGTTTTCATATTTGAAGAGTGAAAGCACAAAGGTATAGTATATTAAATATGTAGAATGAGGATGATTTATTTGTATTTATTTTTGTATGGGAATGACAACTTGTACTATTAAAAGAAATTATTTGAAATTTAAAGAGGGCTTATCATTTGATTTGTTTGAGACTAATCTCACATGGAGTATGAATTATGTAAAGCATCTTGAAAAATGAATTATGTAGTACTGCGAATGATTTGGAAAATGTTAGAAATTGTGACAAAAAATATGCATCTTGACAATTTGAATTGGTTTCTAGAGTTAGTTTATCAAAGATTTCTGGATTATTTTATTATTTGAAACTGGTCAAATAATAATGGATTGTTGGCGTTTTTTTGTCGCTACACTTATAAACTATATTTCTTAGGACATATATGATTAAAAATAATATTGTATCTTTCAATCTAAAGTTGAAAGTAATGTAGTTAAAATAAAAGTTATATTGGAGAGCAAATTCATACTATTGCTACTTCTATATCATATATTGTCTTCTTCATGGCATTATCTGCTATGTTTGGAATATTTGAAACACCAAAATGACTTCTAAATATTATTGTGTTGTGCAATGTCTTCTTAGGGAGAGATGGTTGCCAAAACTAGTGAACATCACGCAGAGAAGGCAAACAAGCAACTACTTCTTGAAGACATTCATTTGGAAGAGATATCTGTTGATAATGTCAATGCTAGATTTAGTATTATAATCTCTCTCAATGATGTTTACTATATTCCACTTATTTTTTTTGCAACAGCTACTATTCAATTTTGCCACAAAATTTTGAATCTCACAATAAATTTATTATTGATTTTATTTGTATTTATTATTTTATCGTGCATCCCAATATCAATTTTAAATAGGAAAGATAAATTAATATTGGCAAAACAGTTATAGAGCATAACAAATAATTCTTTGTTGGGAAAACTACGTTTAGGCTACAAATATTACATATTTAGCCACAAGTTTTTCCTTGTCAGTAAAGAATTTAGCCTACAAATGACCTTGCCAACAAAATTTATTTGTCACGAAAAGCATCATTTGCCTACGAATTATTCTCCCTACAATAGTGTATTATGACAAAAAAGTATCTTTTGCTTACGAATATCTCTCTCTATAAAAATTTATTTGTAATGAATTGGATCTTTTGCCTACAAATAAGTTTCCCTGCAGAACTACATTTATAATGAAAAGGGTCTTGTCCATAAAAATGACTTTTCTTACAAACAGTTATTTGTGGTGAAAATGGTCTTTTGCCTACAAATGTATTTGTAAGGAAAGCATTTACATGACAAATTGTATTTGTCTGCAAATAGTTTGTAGGGCAAGGGATTAGGCCACAGTTGTAAATTTTGTTGTCTCAACCCTTTGGCTACAATGATTGCCCCATGAGCTTCACCACAAAAAATTTTTTTTTGTCAGGAGAATGTTTTGCCTACAAATTTCTACTTTTCCCCACAAATATTTTTTGTCTTACCCTATAAAAAATATTTGTGGGGAAAAGTAGAAATTTGTAGGCAAAACTTTTTCCAGACCAAAAAACTTTGTGATGGAGTTTGTGGGGCAATCATCGTAGCGAAAGGATTGGGACAACAAAATTTACAACTGTGTCATCTAAATCCTTACTCGACCAACCCTTTGCAGACAAATACAATTTATAGCCTAAGTGCTTTCTACACAAATATATTTTTCAGAAAAAGATCCCTTTTCTCACAAATAAATTGTTGTAGTGAGAGCAATTTGTAGGCAAAAAATCCTTTTCATCACAAATAAATTTTTCTAGCAAGAGCAATTTGTAGGCAAAGGATCTTTTTCGTCACAAATAAGTTTTTGTCGAAAAGTCAGTTGTAGGCTAAACTCTATTTTGGAAGACAATTATAATTCGTCAAATAAATTCTTTCCATGCAAAAGTATATTTGTCGACTAAGATACCTTGTATCCCAAAAAAAAAAAAATTGTGGTGAAGTTATATGTAAACTCAAATTACCTTACCCTGCAAATAAAATATCCATGAAAAAGTCTAATTACCTTGTCACAACGGTGAACGAGATTGTAGGAAAATTGCATATTAAACACAAATAATAATATCAATAATTTGTCATTAAATTCAATTTGTACAGTATTATACCAAAGTCAAAAGCAATAATTTTAACATGTAAATATATCTGGAAGCATAACGGTTCTATGGAAGATTGCATGGTATGTCACTGAGAATTAAATATTCTGCTCATTCTCGTTCATGGTTCACAATTCTTTATCTTCGTCCTCAACTACATCACCCAAAGTGTCTACAAGAATAACAAAAATTAGTGACACGATGAAAGATTTCATTCAGAGATAAAATTAATGTACAATAGCAATGAAATAATGATGTAGTTATTGAATTGTATAAACTTACCTTATTACAATTTGAATTGAAAGAAGCTTTGCTATCAAAACCATCCCGACCCTATGAATTATGTAAAATACTAATCAAAAGTTACTTTCAATTGAAAATCAATGCATTAATGCACCCAAAAAAAAGGGGAAAAATAATGCATTATAAATTAAGCCATTATCATCCTAGCAGAAAAGAAAAGAAGAAAAAAGCAAATATAAATGTGGCATTGACGACTAGGAAAATAAGTTAACACGTAAAGCCAAATAAATAATTAATATGTGAATGTCCAATAAAAAAGAATAGGATAACACTAATATGCCATAGACGATTAAACAAATAAGCTAACAAAGTAAAATAAATAAGTATTAATCTAACAAAAAAAATGTAACTCGTAGAAGTTACTGTGTTCTTGTAGGTAATTATGGAGAAAGTTAATTCATTATGGGGGTATAGCAAGTAGCAACCAGATCCTTTAATAAAACAAAGAAAATATATAGCATTGTAAGTGCGATATATCCAATTTGAATACTTAAAAGTGAAATTTATTCTCTAGAATCCACCTAAACTTAGATTGGGTCAGACATCGTTAATCTCAGTTTGACAGTTTAACATATGTATCTCTATGCTGCCAAGTGTACTATACATTGGCATTTACATACGTCTTGACATATATAATAATTATATTATTTATAGCTTTTTTAAAGTTTCTTCAAGAAATGTAAATGTCATCTAAAATTTGGAGCCAAAAAAAAAAATCAACGTTAGTATCAACTTAATAAAATCAGAAATTATAGAGTAGAAAGGACTTTCAGCTTGTTAATTAGGTACCATCTTAATAGATCCATCGAGAACACAACAATATATTTAATTATAATTGGCTTGTGATCAGTGATTTATCGGTTTTATTTAAACTTTCAAATCAATTTTTATGTTCACCCTGTGCTTGCTTGTAAGCTACAACTAGTGTTTGTTTGCTTCATCTTAGTTATAAGTAGCACTTTTTATGCTTCTAGCACTTTAAAGAGAATAAAAAA
>CAVNYN010272493.1:0-34896 GCA_963692815.1 Nyctanthes arbor-tristis | reverse complement strand
ATCTTCTTGAAACCTGATAGTACGTGGGTTTTCCACCAATGCTGATAATCGTTATCAGGGAAAAATTATGTGTTCAGAACATACTTCAGAACATAGAATATTGATCCGCTTCCAATTCGGCTAAGAGATAACCAAGCTCAATAAAGGTTAATGTAATTTATTTCAAGAGTTAGTTTTAGTGGAGAGCTTGGAATTCTTTGCCTAAAGTTGAGTTGTCTCGCAAATCTATGGGGATTATAGGCTTCAGGAATGAATGGGGCAGGTTCTTAACGGTAGAAAGATACCCTAGACAGATACTAATCATGAACTCTGTGGTCTCCAAAGTGGTATAACCATTGTCCTTAAGCTCTTCTGAAATAGGACTTGAAGATATTTCCAGTAAAAGTCATCTGGTCCCATGTCACCCCGAAGAATGTTCCTACAATCCACTGCACCATGCTCCCAAGATTGGCAAGCATTCAAAGTGCTGACATACCTCGTAATAGTGGAAAATCTAATAATATCATCAATGCGATCATGGACTTCATGAGGAAAAAAATAGCCAGCAGCCAAAGCAAAGAGATAATGCCCGGGAAAAGAATGAAAAATCTGCCAAGGTCAGTCGCACCTAAGCAATGCGAGGTCTGTGTAAGTCTTCTATAAATGCTAGCCAAATAGGCGGGACAAGGCTGTAAGTGCATCCCATAACCATTTTGGCAGCAATTTTGAAAGTGCATGTTCTAATACAGTAATAGATCCTAAAGGGAAAAGGAAACGACTCTTCCGATCTCAAAGAAATATCCTGCCAATGGGATTGATTCCTATAAGAGGATACCTGTGGTTTGTTTAAAGAAAGAGATCTAACTATCTTAGTCCTCCCTTTTTGGTCCTTCTTTTAAGAATTAGCAATCATGACTTCCTTTTTGGTTTGTCGAGGATTCTAAACAAAGTTTGTGTGTCAAAACCAAAAATCAATTCACTCAGAAAGAATGACTCAATCAGACCCTTTCTTATATGGAGTAGACATTGAATAAGTGCAAAAGAGACTTGGGAAGTAAGTATGTCAGCTCTGAAAGGGTTGGATCTACCTCTTTAGAATATTCACCTTAAATAGAGAGGCCAGTGATGATCCTCATATCCCAAAGAGAAATACCAATTTCGTCGCCAGCTGTTACAGAAGTATTGGTCTCAGGGCACCAAACTTCGCAAAAGGCTTTGTAGGTAGAGTTGGGATGATGATAGTCTTTCACCGCAGCTTTAACTATGCGAGCCAAATCTTTTTAGATCGGAAGAGCACACGTCTGGATCCAAAGGGACCATTCCCAAAATTATAGCAAATAAGTTATCTCTCTACGGGATTTCAAAGTACTTCCCCGTCGAATCTCCTTCTTATATATTCTTTCACAAATAGTCGTATGGGGAATAAATTCCATGTTTGGAGCATGATGTGGTGGCAGACATAGGAATGGTCAAAAACCATCCTTTTGGCAGGATGCAGTAGTAAGCGAAAGAGCACGTAGAGTTGGCATGTCTACTTGTGACAGAAAATCAAAAGTGATAGGCATCAGTATATGCGTCATTGCCATGTGGGTGCAAATCATGAGACCACCCTGCTCTTGGTTAAGATATTTCACATCTCTACCTTTGAAAGAAAGGTATGTTCTACCATGCTTTTCAATTTCCTTAATTTTAGGCACGTTGCTGTAGACCTTGCTTGACTAAGATATCCCTGAAAAGAAAAATTATCATGCTCAAATATAATCGAAACAATTTCAACGTGAATCAAATCAAATTAAAACAAATTAAATCAAGTTAAAATTAAAAAATAAAAATAAATCAATCAAAAAAAAAGTTAAGTCAAATTAAATTAAATTGAGATTAGTTATCTAATCTTGTCAAAAAGGATCGTTCAAATCCTAAACTTCAATCCCTTTCTTTTAAAGTCTAGGCCTCCTTGACATTGAATATCTTGGACATTGGAAGGACTAGTCTTTAATTATTAAAGTGGCTCAAATTTACAAGGTTCAAACATTTTTTTCAACGCAATGTCTCAAACCTCAAAAGGAATGATCCTTGATTACCAAATTAATTTCTTAAGTTTTAAAAGATTTAAACCTTAGTCTTTGACATAAGTCTTAGACTTTGAAACTTCCAAATCTCGGTATTACACCGGAAACTTCTTTAAATCATTAAGTTTGAGCATTTAAAAAAAAAAAAAATCAAAGAGAATATCAAAACCTTAATCTTTGACATAGTCTTAGATTTTGAAGGTCTAAACGTCAGGAAAAAAAGAAGAAAAAAAAAGATGACAATTAGTCATTGCTTTGCTCCAAGTTTCATCACACGAAACATGTAAACGAAGCAACAATAGAAAATAAAGTATAATTGGAAACAAAGGGGAATTTGTTTGCCTACATCGAGGAGGAATCGAAGATCAAAGTTAAGTTGAGAGAAAAGCGTAGTTGAACAAGCTTTGTTGAAATAGAGACAAAGTTTTGCCTCGGAAAATTGACTTCATTTATCATTGAAAAGAAGGAAAGTTGGTGAATGAAAATGCCCGTTCTAAAGGGTTTTATATAATGCTTGAGTATGTCAGATCTTATGTTTAAACTAGGACTATGGATTGAAGAATTTTGAACTAGGTTGATCTCCTTATCCAATTAAAAATCTTTTGGCTAAAAGAAAAAAAAAAACGAGGTTGAAATCAAGACATGATTTCTCGCTTTTTTAAAAAAATGAAATGACGATTAAGTTCCAAAAGGCAAAAAAAAAAAAAAAAAAAAGAACCCTTTGAAATCAAGATGTGATTTCTCTCTCTCTTTTTTCTTTTTTTTTTTTTGAAATGATGATTAAGTTTCAAAGGGGGAAAATAAGAATCATTAAAAGAAAATGGGAGTTTGGTGAAAACTCAAATTAAGTTATCCATGCTTGGATTGATGTTGAAATTTTTATTCCTCTTAGAGTCCCAATTTTCTTAGAGGTGCTATTTGTATAAGTTCAAATTCAAATTGTATTCCAAGCCAAGATTTATCCATTTATTTGTTATAAATAGATTAATCTTGGGGGGCGTTTGTACACATAAAAAAAAATTAAATTATATAAAAATTTCTTGGGCTGGGTTTAATTTTAATAATTAACCCTAATAATTGTAATGTCGAATTAAAGCCCAAAATTTGCCCATGGCGTAAGCCCACTCTACAGTGCATGAGTGTGGTCCATATAAACCCTATTGGTCTAAGGGCTTGGGTCTACAAATTTCCTATAGAAGCACAGGGGAAAAGGCAAGAGAGCCAAATTCTCTCTAAGTCTAAGAGAATCAAAATCTCTTTAAGTCTAAGAGATCAAAATCTTCTTAAATTCCAAATCAAGTTCCAAGTCATGTTTCAAAGCAAATTCAAGGGCAGAAGGCCGGAAAATCTTAAGAGATCAAAATCTTTAAATCTAAATTCAGAAATCTACAAATCTCGAGGCTTAAGTCTCAAATTCCCCAAGATCGAGTCCAGCCCTGGAAATCTATGAAAATCGAGGCTTCAAGTCTTAAATTGATTGCAAAATGCAGATCAAGCCACATGGCTCTTCATCTTCAAAGTTGGAATCATCAATCAGAGGAGTTTTGCGAACTAGCAAATTACAAGAGTGTCAATACACTTTTATTTTATGAAATTCCAATTGTAACGAATTTCTGTTTTATTAATTTTAATACATACGAAATTTGTTTGTTACAAAGATAATGCGAGTTTATAATTAATTAAATTTTTCCTCAAGATATAGATCGGGTCCAATTATTTGTATTCGTGCACGACGAATTTTAATGTGGTTCCATTTAAATTCAGGACTCTCCATTCATTTAGAATCATTTTGGCTTATTTTCTTCTGAAACATATGAAGTCTATTTTAAGTCCAAAAATTTCAAGTCTTACAAGCCCAATTAATTTCTTTAGCCCAAACTGAAATTTTATTTTTCAGTCAAAATCATTGTTGTGTCAAGCTCATTAGCCACTTTACAAGTAAGTTCTTTGGCCCAATTTCTATTAACCACTTTACAAGCTATTTTGGAGCTCAAGCTTTAAAGCCCATAGTAAATAAGCTTAACCAAACAAATCTTATACCATTTCAACCCACTTTGACCCATATTGAAGACAAAGATTTTCTATTAAACTAACGATGCCGTTTTCAGCTGAAAAACACCCCCACTATCCAAGATTTTCTACAACACTTCCCTTCAATCTCTCCCGCAGTCTCCTATGATCCTCAACAATCAACAACGCTCTTTTTTTTTTGGGCCAAGTGCATATGTATGTGGGTGTGTTTACTCATGGTAAACAAAAGCAAAGAGTCCAGAAAATTTCTCATTGACTGCAACAAGGAAATTCAAAATACACACACTCAATTTTTCTACAGAAAGAACGTCCTCCCCCTCACGGAGAGAACGTGCCTAGGTGGAGCTGAGATGACAGAAACGAGTGGAGCCCATAGCCAAAATCAGTCAGACCCGTCCCTAAAACCCACCCACCCCTGCACAAAATCAGTCAGACCTGATCCCCAACATTTCTCTTTCCTCCAATCTAGGCTACTGCTACTGGCACACTTCTTCATCTCAGGTGGTCTCCCTTTTCTTTTATTTTTCTCCTCAAATTGCCCACCCAAGGCCGCAGCATACGGAGAAAGTGAGTGATTTATGTGTAATTCACTCCTTAACAACAATAATAAGAGAGACGTGAGAGAGATTGATATAGGGTCGGAGTCGAATATTGTTCACTCACCCATGGTGACATATGCATTTATGCCTCCTGTCCTCACTCTTTGCCCGCCTTTTGTTATTCGATGGCAAATTTTTTTTTTCTTTTCCTTTTAAACCCATATAAAAGAATTGCATTTTGATGGGTGGATGTCACTTTTGTATGATCTGGTTTTGAATCTTGCTGATTGTGGATCTCTCTGCGGATTTGCTAATTTGAGAATTTTCCTTTCTGGCTATGGCCTGTTGTTGGTTGGGTTCGTTAAGGCAGAGTAAACTAATGTTGTTTTTCGAAATTCACAGACACTTCACTAGATGGACTTCCTTGAATTTGTTCCCCTTTCATTTTTATTTTTCTCTTTGAAAAGTGGGACACTTCCTTTCCTAAAAAGCGGATGTCTTTATACACTATGTATAAAGAATCATCACAAATGAATTTTATATATGCACTTATAGCATTGTGATAAAGTTGAATTACCCATGCAAACTTTAAACGAGTCTGTGTCCTTCAGATCTTTCTCTAAATGCTCTGTTTCACTGCCTTGGGATTGCTTCATTGCTAGAATTGTCTTTACTGATTAGTTCTGGTGTTAAAACAAGTGACTGACAGTATGACAAAAATTTTCACGCCAATGGTAACGCCTTGGATGCTGTAGTCCTTATCAATCGACGGTTAATAAAGGTAATCGACAGGAATTCTTCTTTGGGGGTCTCACTGGAATGGAGGGAGATACAGAATTTAGGGGAAAGAGAAATGTTAGGGATCGGGTCTGATTTTGGGTGGGTGGGTGAATCCCCTCCGTGTGTGGGAGGACATTCTTTCTATAGAAAAATTGTACACATATTCACACTCAAATTTATAGTGAATACTGCACACACGGACTCATACATTCAGAAATTATAGCAGCCATTTACAATATACGCAGGCAAAAAGAAATTCCAATAGGTATACAAAGAACCTGATTATTCAAAAATTCCACCCTTATATGTACACACACTGAGAACACCATTACACACATACGTACAAAGACACACACATCCCTCCCAACAGCCTCCATTGAAATCAAACTCTGATCCACCACTATTTAGCCATCAACCACCATTGTCCCTTCACCGTTCATTACACCCGGCTGCCACTTCTCACCAGTGGAGCCCACAAAGAGAAAGAACCACAACCAACATTTCCAATTATAAAAAAAATATAGAAACAGAAACAGAAAAACCAGCAGCCGCTCTCGGTTGCCACCACTGCTGGACCGCCGCAACTGACACCACCGACCACCACCACTCCTCTAGTCCATAAATTTTCCTCAAATTGAAACTAGAAATCCAAAGCCCATCAAACCCGTAACTTACCTTGCTAGAAATTTTGAATCCAGTTACAACCTCCCTTTCTTGAAACCGAGAACCATTCTCGAATCCCTTGAACTCGACGGAAAACCTAAGCCTCGACCGCGATTGAACCTCTACCAAGCTCACCTCTGTCGCAAATTCCCTTCGAACCTGCTGCTTCTCTTAAACCACACTCGAACCTATGCCTCGCGACCCAATTTAAATCTTCTGTCATGAATTCACGAGCTCACCCACGAGCTCACCTCGCTCACGAACCCATTACTCATTCTATGTCATCGAACCCCACCTACTGATCCAATTGCTTGAACTCCAATGATCTCTTTCACTCTCTGATTCTGCTTTCAATTGAATTTGGCGGCGAATTGATTTGGGGTAAGGGATTTAATTGAGTGCATGTTTGATTCAATTTATAGTAGTTAATGTCTAAAAAGAAATTATAAAGAGATGAAATGAGTGGTGTAAACTTAATAGAAATAGATCTTTATGATTATAAATGACTAGTTGTCAAATCAGTAATTAAATCAGTGGTAGATGCGATTATAATGTTTTTTGATAAAGAGGATCAAACAGGGGCTGAATCCCTATTGCACATAGGTCCACCATGTTATATTTGAGCATATTTCAGTCCTTACTTTTATTTCTTTTTTAAGTTAGTCACACATCTTTATTTCTAGCTGAATTTTGTCCCTTTGTTTTTATTGATGTTTAAGTTGATTCAAAAATTTTAATTTTACCCATTTTAGTCCCTTGAGTTTTAAAAAACTCCATTTCAGTCCCAATTGTTTTGAAAAAATGATTTTTACCCCTAAACTTTTTATAAATTGTATTTTCAACTAAAATTTTCAAAAGCATGCGATTTCATTTTATACTTTTATTTGGTTTTAGTTTTAATTTTTTTTTTCAAAATTTAACTTGCATTACCAAAGCATGTGCACATAATTTGCAAAAATTATGATGCACAATTACATGTTATGTGTTTATGCATGTGCTTTATGTGATTTATGGAATTGATACGAAAGTATGCGCATAATATAGTTCACTTAATGGGGAGCCTACAGACTTAACTCGCCAATTTTTTGGCGGGCTCACAGACAAATATAAATAGCTTATTGAAATGGCAAGTCCACATATTTAATTACATGTACACATGCGTTTAGCTGTATAAACACATGAGGTCCCAACTCCCAGGGTTTTATACTTCGATGAGGTAAGAAACAACAAGCTCGTCACTAATGAGCTCGACCTTCTAAAAGAAAGAAGAATCATGGCTGAAGTCAAGGAAATTGGATTACAAGCAAAGATATGTGAAGTTCTACAATTCCAATGTCAAAATTCATAGGTTCAAGGTTGGGGACCTAGTCCTCCGCAAAGTTTTCCTATCATCAAAGGAAGTGGACTCTGGAACCCTAGGACCTACATAGGAAGGACCTTATAGGGTAAAAAAAAGTTCTTTCTAATGAAGCATATGGGCTCGAGAATATGGAACGAACTGAGCTCATGTACCCATGGAACACTGAGCATATGAAAAAGTACTATCAATGAAAGATTTTCATCTTTTACTTTGCTAATGTACTAGGCCATGACATACGCAACTGATAGGCAAATTCTTAAGTCTACACGACCTCGAACTTTCAAAATCTTTGCTAAATGACCTAACACATGTAATTTATTAAATGAAGTGTAACGTTCTGATGATAGCAATATTAACTCCACTAGAGCTGATTTGGAGGATAATGTGAACAAGAAGCTTAAGTTGAAAGAGAAGCAAAGTGTAGAGGAGAATCAAGGGAGGCTGATTTTTACACAGAAAAGGTCCAGATTCCAGAAGCAAATTCTGGACAGCAAACTGGCCAGATTTCTGATGATGGTAACAGGAAAGAAAAGGCTGAGAAATCAGGTACAAGTGAGCAAACCGAGGGGGAAACGACTGAGGCTCCTTTCCAACTAGTTTTGACAAAGAAGCAGGGCACTAAAGGAAATGGTTCACAGCTTCAAACTGTCCAGAAACTTGGCAGTCAATCAATGGTGAAAAATGCAATTCCATCCGCTCCAAATGAGGGTACAAAGTGAAGCAAAAGGAGAAATATGTTGAGCATCTGAATATTGGTGGAAAAAAGTATAAAAAGAAGGGTCTTGTGACCCATTATTCATCATGAAGATATCCTCATAGAATAAATGGGGCCAAAAACCTCATTAAGGAACACAATATGAGATTTAAGTTTCCTGGTTCGATGGAAATAAATAATTTTGATGGTCATGATGCCAATCGAATTTTTATTTTGGGGAACTTGTGCCTTGTTCACATGGAACCATCAGAAATTCTGCCTCAGGTCATTCATTGTAAAGCTATTTGCAAGATTGAATGGCTCTTCTATCACTCCATATGAAATACGAGATTTTCTGGATTGTTGAATGGCTACTGGGCTTGCTGATTTGCCATCCACAGAATTCTTACCATCCGGCTGCCTTTCAGATCATTCTCCATGCACTGTATCAATCAATCAACAACACAGCAGGGGTAGGAAGTCTTTTAAATTCTTTAATATGTGGACGGATCATGAAAGCTTCCAAATGACCAAGATCGGAAGAGCACACGTCATCATTACTAGAATAGAACAATTCACATTGTGCAGGAAACTAAATTGCTTAAGAGGCCGTTAAAACTTCTCAATAAGAAGTACTTTGGCCATATCTCCAGCCGGGCAAAAAGGGCAAATGAAGAACTTTATGAAGAGCAGTTGGCATTGCAACAAAATCCCACTGACATCAGACTCATACAGAGGGTTAAAGAGTTGAGGAAATCCACATGGCAGTTGAATGAAGCTAAAAGAAAATTCTATGTTGAACAAGCTAAGTGTGCTTTACAAAGAGTGATAAATGCACTGAGTTTTTCCATGACCTTGTGAAGTGAAACACCAAGAAAAATCATATTTCTGCTGTGTATATCTCTGATGGTTCAGCCACACATCTATCCAATAGATTGCTGATGAATTTATGAGTTTTTATACTGGGTTGCTGGGCACTTATTGACGCTGCTGCCCTCTTGATTCAGCTGTTATTAGATCAGGCCCCTGCCGTTCCACTGAGCAAGATGCTGGGCTGGTTCAGAAGTTTCTGATCAATAAATAAAGGCTGCCTTATTCAGTATTGGAGAGGATAAATCCCCTGGGCCTGATGGATACACTTCTTGATTCTTTAAGCAATCTTGGAACATGGTGGGGGATCAAGTGTGCCTGGCTATTAAGGAATTCTTTTGCTCCTCAGCTTTACTTATGCAACTCAATCACACTATCATTGCTCTTGTTCCCAAGTCTAGCCATGCATCATCTATTGGGGACGACAGGCATATTGCATGTTGCAATGTCATCTATAAAACTATATCGAAGATCATTGCTAATAGATTGGCTCCTTTTCTTCCCGATCAAGTTGATCATCCTCAATCTGCATTTATTGAGGGATCTGGAGTATGATTGAAAACATCCACTTGGCTCAGGAATTGTGTTGCATAAATATAACAGAAAAAGAAGCTCTCCACGTTGCATCATCAAAGTAGACCTGAGAAAGGCTTATGACTCTGTTGATTGGGGTTTCTTATCTGCTGTCATGAGAGGTATGGGCTTCCCTAGAACATTTGTGAATTGGATATTGCAATGTGTGACCACCCCTACTTATTCTATTGCTATTAATGGCTATATTCTTGGGTTTTTTCAAAGGCAAAGAGGACCTATCTTCCCTTTCCTTTTGTCATTTGTCTGGAATACTTCTCTAGATCTCTCAATATTGTGACTAGCAATCCTAATTTCAACTTCCAACCCAAGTGTAGCAAAGAATAAATAACACATTTGGCTTTTGCGGATGATCTTATGCTGTTTGCTGGGGGACATCACATCAGTGAGATTTCTTTTCGATTGCCTCAATGATTTTGCTCAGAAATCTGGCCCTTGCAATTAATGAACTTAAATTGAGCATTTCCTCTGCTGCAATCCATGGATCTGATCTTGAAGATATGCTGCATTTGTCTGGGATTCCTCAAGGTTCTATGCCATTTAGATACTACAAAAGTTGAAAACCAACTACTATGCCCCGTTCATTGGTAAAATTAATTACTACACATATCAATGCGTGGAACAAAGATTCTTTATCATATGCAGGACCGGGCGAATTGATTCACTCAGTCCTTCAAGATGTGGAGAGCTTTTGGTTATCTATTCTTCTTATCCCAGCTACGGTGATTGATAAAATCATTTGTTTGTGTAGAATTTTCTTATGGAATACTAGAAAATCTCTAGTGGCTTGGAAAGATGTTTGTCTGCCAAAAAATGAAGGGGGCCGGGTTTTCGAGACATTAAAAGCTGGAATATGTCTCTTCTTGCCAAAACACTATCTGTGCATCCACAAAAAGAAAGATACACTTTGTAGCGACCTATAATTTTCGATAAAAATTGTAAACGCGTTTTATAAAGTCGCTATAATCTTTTGATGAACAAATTTTATACTCGTACTCGTCTAGTTTAAGTGCTAAATATAAGGTCCGATTTAATTCAGATATGTCTAAAATATTTTCTTTTAAGCCCTAATCTTAACAATTTCTTTTGGTCCAAATTAATTATAGTTCAATAACGCATCTTTTTAAACCATGCAATCAGCCCAACTTCTCAGCCCATTTAGCTCTCCCTTCCTCCAACGCGTTGCTATTCATCCTCTTCATCACCCCTGGAATATTGCCAATCTGCCACCATTACACAGACAAGGAAATCAATCATCAGCTCAATCGCCTCTCAATCTTTCATCATCCTAAATCAATCCTCCATTCATTTCCTAATTAGCTAAGACAAACAAATCAATCTACTCTCATTCTTCCTTTCCAACTCCCCAGTTCACAGTATAAAAAGAAGCCACATTCTTCACTTTGTATCCACCACCAAGAGCATTCAACACACTCTCTTCTTGCTCCATTCAAATCGGTAAGGCTCCTCACCGTCATCCAACCACCACCAAGCCCCAGCCCCGCCTTTAGCCGCCACTACCAGATCGAACCCGCCACGCCACTGCCGCCCCTTTTAGCCCAAAAAACATCCCACACCCAGCCCAGAAACAAATAACCACAACCTACCGCCGGAAACCCCCCAACTCCGGTCAAAATAGCTCAAAACCTGCAACCCCCCTGTGTTCCAAACTCGATCCGCGACTCACAAAACTCCACCCAGCCGCGACCTTTTAGCCTTCCCAACAAAGCCTCGAACCACCACCCGCCGCCGTGACCTCCATTCTCGAACCCATCATCCCTCATCGCACTCTCTCGCCTCAAACTCTCTCAGCCACTTCCGTCTCTCTCTCTCTATTTTTCAATCTCCCAATTCGGCAGAAATTGGAAGAATTGTATTTTTAACTTAATTTTAATTGCAACTTCAGCCCCCAAAAGTGTTATTCTAGTCGTTTCAGTCCGAAACTTAATTTCTAGTCTCTAGTTGTCCCAAAATCTTTATTCCAAAGAAAAATCAGCCCCGTTTTTACTCTTTTCTGATTTTTAGTCCCTCAATTCTAGGAATACTATTTTTCAGCCCAAAAGTTTCAAGAATTTTGTTTTAAGTCCAAAAATTTTACTATTCACCATTTAAGTCCCTACTTTAGCATTTAATTTTAATATTTTCAAATTTCTAACTAAAACTATTTATTTTGTAGATGAGGCGTGAGTGTAATTAATCAATTTCAAGACTTTTGCTCAAACTCGAAAAAGCTTATTCGAGGTAGGTTCCTTCTCTATAAAAATTATTTGTTTACAATTGTGCATTTCTAGTTAACTTCTGTGGCAATTATGTGCATTTAACTGTAATTATAAGAATTATGCGTTGAATATGAAATTACTTTTACATAAAGACTGAGAATATTTTACTTAAGCATGAGAACTTGCATATTAAATGCATGAGAACGTACATATTGAATGTACGATTTTATCTGAGAATTTAGATAATGTATTTGAGACTTAATTACATGTTTATGTGTGTTATTGCTATTTAAGTTGATTATTATATGCGTTGAACCTACTAAGTATTTTTATGAAATACTCACCCCTTTCATAAATAGATAAATTCTCAGATTTTGGAGTTGGTGGCATGAATGATGGTGGATATTGCTTAGTGATCAGTCTTTTATTAATTTCAGCATTATTTAATATTTTATCATCAAAACTTTAATACATTTGATTTAGCGATTTTGCAAAGGAAAAATCTTGTTATTTATTTAAGAAATTCCGCACTTTATCGTTAATTTTTATAACTCAAGTTATTTGAAAAGTTGTTAGAAAAGATTTCACTAACATTCCGGGTATTTAGAACTCGGGACGTTACACACTTTGGGTGTGTTGGGTGCATCATGAGTAGTTACGGTTGCAATCTATTTGGAATTGGACTCCTAGAAAGGACTCCTAGAATTGGACTCTTAAAAGACTTGTCGGCACTCTAGATCAGATTTGTCACAAAGAAGGATAAATTGAGGCTACTATCAATACAGTCAACTGAAGGGAAAATCTGGGCATATTACATATGGCTGAGGTTTATGAGTTCTTTCGACTAAAGGGTGTTAAATCTTGCTCGACATCAGTGTTGTGGAGCTCATGTATTGACCCTAAACATGCATTCATTCTGTGGTTGCATGAAATCTAAAAACTGCTCACAAAAGATCGAATTACATACTTGAATATAGACCGCTCCTGCACATTTTGTCAGGCTGGGATTGAATCTAGAGGTCATCTTTTTTTCTAGGGTCAAACCACGCCTGGAATTTGGAATTACATCTGGAAATGGCTGGGAGTTAGGAGATTAATGTCGTCCATAGCTAGTGAACTCAAATGGGTCAAGAAGGAGGCAAGAGGAAGCTTGTGGCAGTCTAAAGCTAAAACTAAGCATTTACAAAAATCCCACATGGTCCAATGAGTTGGGCTTAGAAGGTGATGAGGTTGTTAAGATCAATTTTGGTAGACTCATCGAGCTTAGACTTCAAAACACTCAAAAACGTTAAATGAAAAGCTTAAGGATGAAGTTGTTACTTTACAAGTCTTACCGAGCTACCAATATTAGCATCTACGCTTATGACCTCAACCTTAACAATCTCTCTACTCTGTTCAGTATAATACACAGGAGCCGATGATTTCATTATTAAAATGGTGATCAAGCAAGCCCATAAATTGCATAAAGATTTCTCATTTCTATTTAAATACAATATCTTACGAGCTTGTGACATCATTACTAGAAGTGATAATCAAAAGAGCTTGTACATTATACTATCTCTGTTTCAGCTTGTACATTATATAGTCCTGCAAGGTAGGACTCACTAATTCATCGTTTCACTAAATACATCAATATTTATAATGCCCTCTTCTTCACCCCCAAACAAGCTGATCTTACTTCTTTTATTTCTTTCAAACTGCTCATCCCCAGCTTGTCTCTCTTTCTGCTTTCCCCTGGAGCTCACCTTATTCCCACCCCCTTAGCACCCCCGCCCACATAATCTGCTTTAATGTCGATCCTCTAACATGCCCTCCTCCTCCGTGCTGCCTTCTCTTCCAGCCCTGTCTTGCCCTCGTTTTGCCTTTCTCTTGTTCATTTTGCTTTCCCACACTCTCTTCCCCAATCCCTGTCCCTCTCCTAATGGCTTCCAGTCAAACCTCTTCCACCCCTTGTTTTCTCCCTCCCACCCGCAACACTATCACCTCTTTATGTCCCTTATAGAAATCCACCTCCGTGTCATCATTTGCTGCCTCATTCAATATGGATTCCACCACATTCTTTCCTTTCTCCCCCCAGTTGCTTACCCTCTTGTTTTGCCTAGCTTTACTCCCCATTCCTTCCCCTTCATACATATTAGCCAACATGTTATCCATACTGGGCATAAGGCTTTTGTCTATACTCGCCTTGCCCTTTACCTCCCCCACCAACACCCTACTGCTGGTACTAATAGCTGGACGAAGTAGGTTGAGATGCACGAATCCAATCACCATAAGTACAATCCTCCCTTTAAACCAATTATGCTTCTTCTTTCTCACATTCATGCACTTGATGCCTAATAATCCCACAATAGAAGTAAAAATCTGAAATCTCTTATATTGAAAGTGGATCCAAACTTCCTTCCCCGCTGATTCTAAGAACGCTCTCATCCGGCGTTTCAAAGGTTGCGTCACATCCAAAGCAACTTGATTCTAGGTATCACATTCCCCGTATCCACCCACTCCACCGCTACTATCTGCTCGCCAATATTTCGCATGATTTTCTCAGTTAAATAAACCAACGGTAAGTTTTCCACCTACACCCATAGTTGGATCTTATTGACACCGTGTCAGATTCTTGAGTGATAGAATCTGATCAGTATAGAGCCATGGCCTTCCATCATCACAAGCCTCTTGTCCTCCATCAAACTGAACCTAAAGAGGAAAATATTCATTGCGACTTTTTGTTCAATGGAGAACTGACAAGTTACTTGCCATATGTTATGTAGAACCCTCTTGAGTCTATCTTTATTCAATGGTTTGGAACCCAAAATTTTCCCTATCAGCATGAGTCGCATGGATTCCAAACCCTTCTCGCTTGCACCATGTGTGATTTTTAGCCCCAGCTCATCCTCTTCACCAAGGCTCAACCGCGCAAGGAGCCATTGGATCTCCGCCATGTAACACCCCCAACTATTTTTGTAAATTCTTCCATATTATATTATAGAATAAATCATTAATTGAATTTGAAAACTCTCCCAACTAATGAAACACAGGTGAACAAAAAATTCCAAGTGTTTGATCACAAATTATTTTCATTAAACTTAAATACATAAAGTAAATTTTGAGATATGTGTATATTAGTAATAAATTTAATTATAATTATAATGTCCCCAAAGATGATCTAACCCAAGAAAATTTATTTCACTATAAGATTTAAACTTATAAAATTCAGATATATTAAGGGTACTGAAAATCAAGAACAGAAGACAAACAGGAATTATTTATATAAAATCTACTTTACTGTTGTAAAGTAATAATAGATAATTAACTTAAAATAGACATAATCTTTTTAGGTTTCCCTTGTGGCTAACCCATGCACTATGCTCAAAGCCCAGTACACAATTACCTAGTTATCTTAGAGTTGCCACCAACCCCGTCACTTGCCTTTTAACACCTACAATGCATAACTATATGAGCTAACGCTCAGCAAGTAACAATATGCATTCATTATGTGTATGATGTCAATCAAATTATGACGATAACGTCACCCCACCAAGAACGTAGGGTCCCCAGGCCTCATATAGTATACCGTACGAGCTCAATATCAATAAGACCAAATCAATTCTACATGTACTAGGATCCAGGTGAGTCCATCGTCGAGGAGTCACTCCTTGTATAAAATACAATCTAAAAATAATTGGCCTGGTCTATCACCGTCGAGCCCCTAAACACTCACTTGTTGGTGCCCCAAGCAGTCTATCTACCCAGACACCTACCTAAACACTCACTTGAGGGAACACTCAGAGTGGTATATCTACCCAGACAGCAAATAAAGTATTGTATCACTATATAGGTTTTACACAACCAACATTGGCTCACAAGCCAATCTTCTTCATGGCACATGCATATTCTCATGTTTGACATGAAGTGCAATGGCTGCATATGACATCTTCACAATGTGCTCAATAGTATAATCTCAGTCAATTCATATACATGATGCCCAATATTCCGAAGTACCTCTCATCAAAGATTGCATTGACATATTCAAATAGTGTTAAAGAATCATCATGTGTTGCAATCTCTCCAATCATAGGGAATGACTAATAAATATCACATTATCATATTTGAGTACACGATACTATTATTTTGCATTTAATTAAACCGTTACTTACCTCCGTCTATAGCTAACGCAACTTTTTCTTTCATGCTTGTCAAAACTACCCATAGCATCACCTCTAATTTATTATGCCATATTCAAGCTCATCGAATAAAGAATTCAACGCCTTTTATGGATCTCAATTCCAAACTCTACACAAAAAGTTATGCACCTTTTTGTCTAATACACGAAAATGCCAAAATTTGGGGACTGCCGGCCCCAATTAGGGAGGGTGGCCAGCCCTAAAAAAAGAGGTGGCTGGCCCCCTGTGGCTGGCCGGGATAGCCCGCCACCAAGAAACCTTCCTTTTATCTTGGGGCTAAATGCCCCAAGAAATGGGGTGGCTGGCCATGGGTTGCCGCCTCCCTCCCAGAAAATGAAATGAAAAGGGTTTGTTTGATTTTCCCATTTTTTCCCCTTTTGAATTTACTATCCCCTAACCCCTATTTATAGATTTTTAGAGGCTTCTTTCGCAATTTTTTAATTGATATTTAAGTTATTTATTTTTCTTAACCCCTTAATTTAAGTAAATTCTCTTGAATGCCGAATACTTTACATATGGTATAGAAAAATTCTAGGGGCTCATATAAAAGACCACAATCTCATAGTGATTTCTAAACTTATAAGCGCAATATTTATAATTATATTTCGTAAAAATGTTGACATGTCATGTAACATCACAGAAATTATATGAAATATTACTTTTTAAATTTTGGGGCGTTACAAATCTTCTCCCCTTTAAGGAATTTCGTCCTCTAAATTCAATTGATGCATCTGTGTACCCTACTGTTATGATACATATGAAGCGTTATTTCGATGATATCCTCCTCGCCTTAAAGGAATAAATGTCATAAAAAGACTCTTACATCTCATCCAAGATTGTTCCTATACCCATTTACATTTCTATATTCATGTATCAACTTAAGTTCAAGATATAGTGGCGCTAAGAATCCTGCAGATAATAACCTACTTAAACCCGAGATGCAAATGAAGTTCGTCAATCACTTATTTCTAGATATAAACTAGCAATTGCATCATCTTCATTTTCATAAACTATTGATTGTGATTTCCATAATTATAGCTCTATTCAGTTCGTGTTCAAGTCACAAAAAATATTTTTTATGTCACGTTTTCAAGAATATACTTAAAATTTCTACTAAAACCAAAATTTTCAATATTTCTACATTAAAAGTGTCCCATGTCTTAAAACAAAGTATCACGACGCTCTTCCGATCTACTTACAAAAATACTTTATCAATCTCTAATAGTGGTTGAATTATTTCAAAATCTCTAATAAGAAATTCCCAAATAGCATTTAAGCTATCCTATTATTAAGATATGCTTATATGTTCGGCTCTTTATATTTACTTGAATACCACCTTATGTGGTTCATATGACCAAAAATTCGTGTTTAGTACAAATAGTACGTACTTTGTCAGCATAAGTTCTGAAATTTACTTCGGCAAATTAATCAATCTTGTATTTACCGTGATTTATGTATAGAATCTCTCATAATTGGAGAAGTAGTTTAAAGAAATTCAAAGTGCACAGTCTTCTAGTTAATTAAATTAATTACCACCATCGTAATTTAGTACTAGGATACTTCTTGATCATATGTTTTCCTTCATCTCATACGTATGTATGCTAACTATCACCAACAACTCAAGTTTCACAGGAATTCAAAGTTTAATAATCCGAAGATGCATGACTTACATAAATCTTAATATCTATAATTGTTTCTCATGGTAATTTGTTTACCTTATTATCGTATCTCATTCGTCAATTAAAATCATAATTATTAATAGTTGGCTAATAACTTAAAAGATTTCAAAAGACTTGATTAATTTATACCCAAAAATTACTCCAGGATCTAGTACATAAATATTATCAACGTGTCTATGACATGTCTAGATCTCCAGTATACTTATCAGCTCTACTTAATCCTCAACAAATTCATATATTTCATATGCTCATCAAGGTATTAAAATTAATACATCCTACTAATCAATTATTCATCTTTGACATGTTAATAAGAGTATAAATAGTAATCAAAATATTTTCATCGTCAAACTTTTACGTTGTTTGAGATTAGTGATTCACCTGATTGAGTGTTGTTGAAATAATCTTGATACCATTGTTCACATCTCTAAATCTTTGGCTAATACTTTTTCGAATGACAACCTTTGTATTATGACATCTACAAAATTCCGCAAACATGTAGGAAACCCAAAACTTAAAATCCACAATTTATTATCAACATAATCTTAATCATTCTAAAATATTCTTCATTTATCATATGATGAATTATATCATGTGATCATATCAACCTTAACAATGCTACATGATTTTTAGAACTACCAACTGTAATAGTGTTACCAACATTCATGTTTCCCTCTTTTAACCCCAAAATACACAATATTTAGTGACATTGTAACTTCCACCATGCGTTCACTTGGTATAGTTCTGATTGATCACATATGATATTCCTTATTGACAATGTTATACCACATAATTTTTTTCGCTTACAAAGTTTTCCGAATAACCATTATCCAATATCATGCAAATCAATATAAGTGACAACTAATTAAAATAGTTCCAATTATCCAATCTCTATGTGGTGACATATAAATAACTGTTTTACCATACATCATCAATACTAATATTATATTGTATTATTACCCATAAGGGTGTCACAAGGATTATAAATTCCTAATATCCCATATCGTTGGGATAACCCAAAATTGAATTATTTCCGCAAAATTTTCTTAGGTTAATCTCATTATTAGAATATAACACTTTCTATGTTGGCCAAGACATCGGTTCGTAATCTTTTCTGTACTTCTGTACAAGATCACAATGGCCTAATTCACACTCGAACCCACAAGATTACCTTTATGTTCAACCTAAGATGGCCAAATTATTCATACATAGGCCAACAAAAAGAGCTATTAATGTTGGTCTCATATATCCTTTCTAACAGTATAAAAGTTATTTCCATGTCGACTGACATAATTCTGAAAATTTAAGAATTTTCTAATGGGCATCTCTTCCCATGTTTCTTCTTTTACCCAACAATGCATATTCATGCATGTTCGACCTCATAATAAACCATTAGCCTTAATCACAAACTATATCATGATGAAATAGGGCACTTCAAGTACTTGAAGGATCCAAAAGTCCACAGCTAAACTCCACATCTCCCTTCCCTTTTATTTCTTCTAGGATAGTTTATCATATCCCCTTTAATAATCAAAAACTTGAGCAATAACCACCTCACAATTGGCACTAGAACATTCTTGTGTAGTGCAAATCAATCGAAAAATCTTAAAAGAATTAATTTTTCCAACCTGTCTCCCTTTCTTTTCCTTTTCCATATTTTTTCTTTTCCTTTCCCATATTTTTTCTTTTAAAAATCGATGCCGGAAGTACTGCCAGTAGAAACCCCTCCACGCGTCGGTAGCAGTCTCGTATCTCTTCGGCCAGTGTGTGCCACGTATCACTGTTTATAACCTCTATGCGCCTCATGTGCCAGTCACCCAGGTCCCTCTCATCGTTGAAAGCTTGGATATGGTATTTGTTTAGCCCAAGTCCACACAATTTCGTCAGAATCCCTACCAGCTAAATTGTGTTCTTTGAGCTCTTTGAGATTTCTTCTTTCTCCTTCAAATTACTTCCTACTAAAATGTCAACTAGTGATAAGATCACAAAAGCGTAGTTTATATTCGAAGAACACGAACGACATCGTAACCTAGAATGCCAATTTTCGGGCTGTAGATTTGAACCTTAGAACTTGTACCCGTTGAAAATTGACCATGAACACAAGTTGAAAACCTCACCCCAAAGGATTAAGGCCCTAAATCTTTGATAAGAGACATGTAATTCAAATCCATGAAACACGGATTACCAACAAGGGAAATCCATTTCTTTCACAAAGATAATATCTTCAATTTATCATAAAAACTCTCTCTTATTAATTGTATTACAATGAAACTCTTTATATAGGGTAAAAATAAATCCTGATTCTCGAAGGAAAAGAAACCTAATTATTAGAAGAAAATATACAAAATTCTAATTACTAAAACTAACAATAAGAATAAATAAATTAGAAAATTCGCCAAAAATTCCGCCTGGATAATTAAAGTACCGATTCGACCCCAAAACAATGGAATTTCGGTACAAAACTAGTGGGCTGAAGGGCTTCTGCCCATGAGTTTTGCTCAGTGGCTCATTTCTTCTTGAAAAACACATTATTTGTTCGAATGTAATACCTTTGACTCTGAATTGACCGATTTATTCCGACCCATTAATTGTTATTAGGTTGCCTTCATTGGATCATATCATACCCTTCTTCTTCAAGGATCGACAAAGTCCACCTGCATCAAATGGAAATAAATTCTCGCTGTCGAAAAGGATAGCCACTTGGTCCTCTTTGCATATAGAATCACAATAGATTGACATTGCGAGCTTTATCAAAAAGGATTTTTTTTTTGAAACCTCCCAATTCGATAACTAACTTGCAAAAGATATTTAAACACAATAGGGATGAGCTTGTTAGCTTTATGAGATACAAGGTAGGGGACATTGTACTCATGTGGAATCATCTTAATCATACCATTTTCAACTTCAACCACATTTTTAGCAATGATCAAGTCCCGAATGTTTCAAAGGCTTGTTGATTCACCTTTGCCATTTTAATCTCAACAATGTTACCAACTTCATTAACCTTTATTTCAATCACTTCTTCAGTTATTGTCTCCCTTTCATCTTCGTTTTTTGTCCCTTCTGCTACTTCATCTTTAATAGTTTCCTCAACAATTTTTTCCTTTTCAATAAATTTTATGTCATTTTTAATCAACTCATTTTTTCTCTTTTTTATCCTTTCTTTTTCATTCCTGCTCTAATCTTTCTAACTCCTTACCGATTATCCTGAATGATTCTTTAAGTTGTTCAAATGGGTCACTTTCTATCCTTACTTTCTTTTGATCTATAAATGGCATCTCTGGTGTCAACAAAGTAAAAGTGACCTTTTCCCCTTTTGAGTAAATTTATATCTATTTTTAACTTTATCATAGATTGCATTAATAAAATATTGCCATGGCTCTCCCAATAAAAATGATATAATTTTATAGGAACCACGTCACATAATACATCATGATTATACATTCTGAGGACAAAATTTACAAATAATTGCTCGGTCACCTTCATCTTCCCATGTCAATCCAACCACAAGCTATACGGCCTATGATGCTTTAAAAGAGGTAAATTAACCCTTTTTGACAAAAGTGAAGCTAGTCAAATTAATTGGATAGTTCTCCTCGATAACCACACTACTTGGCCGATCATTCACCAAACGCCTTATTTGAAATTTAAATTTACAAATTTCTTCCATGTACCCGTTGAAAATTGATCACGAACACAAGTTGAAAACCTCACCACAAAGTATTAAAGACCTAAATCCTTTGATAATTGATGTGTAATTCGAATTCACGAAACACAATTTGCTAACAAGAGAAATCCATCTCTTTAACAAAGACAGTGTCTTTAATTTATCATTAAAACTCTCTCATAGTAATTGTACTACATTGAAACCCTTTACATAGGGTAAAAATAAATCTTAATTCTTGAAGGAAACGAAACCTAATTAATAAAAGGAAATATACAAAGATTCTAATTACATAAAGTTACAATAAAAATAAATAAATTAGGAAATTCACCTGAAATATTAAAGTGCTGATTTGACCCTAAAAATGATAGAATTCCACTACAAAACTAGTGGGCTCAAGAGCATTAGCTCATGAGTTTTGCTCAGTTGCTCGTTTATACTTCAAAAAAAATATATTATTTATCCAAATCTTGACAGCATTGACTCTGAATTGACGGATTTATTTCGGCCCACTAATTGTTATTTGGTTGCCCTCGTTTGGTCATATCAATTTGCTCTTCATATATAACTAAAATCTAACCATGGAAGGGGAAGAAGATAAGAAAAGAGAGACACCAAGAGAAGGAACACAACCTAGAAATATTTTGGAATACAACTCAAAAGTGTATTTACATGTCTCTTATATACACAAGGACTAACTTACACAAAATAATATATAACATACCAAAATGAATAATACCAATAAAAACTACTCTAACACTCTGATGCCACTGCTATAAAATCGATAGTTTTAAACTGAATTTGAGCCTAAAAATTGCAAATAGCTAAATAGAAAACTTGAGTGGGTGTGCTTCTATTCTATAATGAAAAATGATTTGCCCTAATTTGAAAGATTACAAGAAACAAATCAATTCACAAAGATCGAAGCCTAGCCTCTACATATTACAACCCCAGAACCGATCACAAAATCTGCACACACACACACACTTCCATAATTCCTAGCACTGTCTCACAAAGAGATTTCACCAGAGAAGATTACACAAGAACCCTAAAGAGTAATATTAGTTAAGTGAAGGAAAGTGATAAAGGCGTAAAATTATAAGTTGCACCCAAATATGAAAAACGAAGACTCTTTTACTCCTAAATGATGGCTGTGATGAAAAGCTCCAGATCCAATAGTCCAAAAAAATAAGTAGCAAATAGCATGAGAAAACGTATTTTAAAAGCCTACTTTTGTTTTTTAAAAATAAAAATAACTTCTATAGTTTCTTTTCAGTTCAACATATTCTCAGTCTGAATATAATTTTTTGAGATCTCTTCATTATCATTATTCTTTGTTACTAGAAGTTCTTTTGGAGTTTCTTTGATTATGGTCTTCAAGAGTACTTGCCTTAACATGACGATGTTGATTAGTTGCTTCCTTTGTCTTTGAGATATTTTTATCTTTAGAACATACTAGCCTACCATGCTTCCGGCATACTTTAGATTTTGTTGCCATAAATCATCCTTCTTGGAGATCAATTTTAAGTCGAGTATTTTTAGCTAGAATATGAGACTTGGTTATTCATACAAGGTTAGTAAATCTATCTGGTATTTGATTTGCTACCCTTTGCTAATGAATAATCTTTTGTACCTCTAGTTCACATTGTTTGTAACAAGGTTCAAATTTAGACAAATATGATGCCTTCCAAGTAATCACTTTTTTCCAACTTTTTCTTTTTTCCCCCTAATTCTAAGAATAATGTCTCAAAAAAATATCTCTCGTTTGGGGTTCAACATATTTTATTGTGGAGGGTGATTCATACCCTACATATATTCTCAGACTCCTTTGAAAACCATCTTAGGACGTTGTGGTAGAGCAATAGGCAAATATACAGCACAACTGTAAACTCTTCGAAGGGAAATATTAGATTCCTGACCAAAATGAGATGTTGGCTTTATGCGTATAAGTACTGCATGCAGATTTACAATCAAATGAGATGTTGGATGTTCTAGAAATTGTACTTGCAATCGAATAATTTGAGCAAGTAACTGCGTAAATGCCAAGTTGTGAGTAGATAATAAAATTACATGTAACTATCTAGTCGATGCATCTATTAAAACCATCAAATATCTAAATGGTCCATGTGAAGGGTGTATAGGCGTATATCACCCTGAATTTGTTCCAGAAATACTGGAGATTCAGTCCCAATTTTGGCTAGTGATATGATCTTGTGACCATTTTTCCTAAATAACAAGCAACACACGGAAATTCATTAGATTGAATAATCTTCTTGTTCATCACGTTATGTCCATTTGTATTTTTAATAATTCTTAGCATCATTATTGATCCAGGATGGCCTTAACGGTAATGCCAACAATAAAATCCTTTAGAACATTGAACTTCAGGTTCGACATGACATTTACTTCAATTGTATTAAGACTCGTATAGTAAGATTCTGTAGGTAACTTCTCTAGTACACATGTATATTTGAAACAATATAGAGATACAATATATTATTCTCAATTGCAGTCTTAACATGGTAGCCATTTCGATATATATCTCTAAAACTTAATATATTTTTCTTTCATTTGGTGGAGTATAAGGCACCACTAATAATAAATCTTGCTCCTCTACGTAATATAACAATAGCTCTTTCGGAGCCTTCAATAAGATTTAAGAACATGATAATTTATTGACATTAGACTTTTTCATAACCAGATTTGTAAAATATTCTTTTCTTTTGTGGACGATATTTGTTGCACCAATATCTATTAAGCAAATATTTTCACCAATCTTGGAGTCATTTGAAGAAGTGTTAGTGTCCATGTTCTTCAAAAAGTTAAAACTTATAATAATAAGTAATATAAAACCTCTAAGTTGATATTCATTAAGATAACATGGCAAATACAAAATAAGCATACACGCAAACTGTTGGCAGTTCGACTAGGCTAGATCTGACCTTTTAGTCAACTAATATTTCGTATTTTTTCTTATCCCTCAAATGAGGGATTTCTTGGGTATTTATAGGCTACAAATTAGCGGATTACAATGATTGAAACATCTTAATAAATGATTGCCTCGAAATACTAGAACTGACATCTTTCACTATTTGTCCCTATCCATAGCTTCTGCATACTGGTATAGGGATCATCACCTATGAAGATCAGGTCGGCATGGTTAATTACTCCTGCCAGCTCAGTTATAACCCATGAAAAGAATGAGCTAACCCGTACTTTAATGAGATCGGAACTTTCTAGCTCATCTAATCCCACTTTATTTGGCCATGTCATATTTATATGAATAGATTAGCCCAGGCATAACAATTGCCCCTAAGTTCAGAGTTCGTTTGCCATTTCTTAGTAAAATCCAACGAACTTGAAATCAGCTCTTCATTATTTCTCCTTAAAATTTGTGCCTACCGCTGATCCGAATCATTTAAAAAATACTGTCGATTTCCATCAGCATCTTTAAAATAGGACACGTGTCGCCACAAGATTGAGTAGCTGCCCTCAGAAATCGAAATGCCATCAGCTGTGTCAGTCATATTCTGAAGATGGCCATTGAATCTACTGCATCCTATCAATAAGAAACTCCCTAGTCTCATTTTCTCATCCTCTTGCTTTAGATTATCTTGAATTTTTCTCTCTCTAAAACTCAAATCTTGGTCTAATCTTCTGTTTGAGTTCTTTTGCTCATAAGTTTTATTTTTATCTTTGATTTTAATTTCTATTTTCCTTCTCTGTTCTGCACTCTTTCATTGAGCTAGGCTAGATGATAAGATCAATAAAAGGATTAGAAGAAAGAGAAAGGGAAGAAATAGTAGTAGAGTCAAGTTTGGTGGATGAGAGCAGTGTACTAGAGAGCTCTTCTTCTAGTAGTGATGACTCTAGCTCTTCTGACACCAGTTTGGTGGAGGTTGTAGATCCTAAGAGCAAACTGATTATGTGGACAAATCAGAAGAGGAGGAGGATGAAAATGAATTTGAGGATTCCTATTGAAGAAGGGATCTGGATTGAGGCCGACGATACTGAGGTGGACCAGTACAAATCGGAGGAGAAAGAAGTATAGGCCATGCCTCTATCTGTCTTAGCTTATGTAGCTTCGACCTTTGGCCAAGGTGACAGACCCTGGGTAAACCTCTTCTATGGGGTAATGATCATCCCATCTATACCTGCAGAGCTCTACCCTCCTCAGCAGCAAAGGTTAAATTGTTAAGTTGGAAGAGAAAGTATCACATTCCTAGTTATTCAGTTCATTCTCTCTTATGATAATGAGAAGGCTGACTCTGGCCTCAAGGAGATTGTAAAGCGATAAATGAAAAAAAGTTAGATTTGGGGTAAGATTTCCTCTCTTATGCATCATTGTAGACTCGTTCAAGTGTTGGAGGCTAGTCCCTGACCAGATCACTCAAAGATGCTAGAGAGCTATTGCGACTTTTTTCATCATTTTTGCAATCAAAGGATATCTGCCACTAACTTTTGTTGAACCAAACTACTATTATAAGTTTAGAGCTTGCCATAGGAAGGGTCCAAGGTGGTATTATTATATATATGAAAAGGCAAGACCATATACCTTCAATTACTGGCAAGCCTAACTCTTAGAAAGATTGGAAAACAAGATGTTTTTTTATGACTGGTGACTGGGTGCCAACATCCCAGCCTGGTGAACCTGGCATTCTAGTCTTCTATTGACCCCAGAACGATAAGCTTCTAATTGCTTCTTGACCTGGTGCCACAATCTTCTAATGATTAATCACTTACTTTTGTTCTATGAATCTCTTAACCTGAAGTTAGCTATACTTTCTTAGAGTGCATTATTGAGATTAAGAAACTCGGCATGAAGTACGAACTCTCTAAAAATTTACTTACAAATAGAACTTATTAAATCTGTCTGACCGCAATTCCTCTATTGGAAATTCTTCCTCCAGTCCTTAAAGTTATGCTGGAGCATTTTAATAATCGTAACTATACTTAGCCCAGCTCTTTCACTTCAACAATCTCACAAAATTGAATTTTATTCATGTAGCTCCAAAAATCCCTCAAAAGGTCCCCATTGTTGACATTACAATGGCTCCTAGAGACAACACATCAATCAATGAGAAAGTTACAGCCCAGAAAGTAGTCAAGAAGGTGGACTTGGGAGGCAACTCTTCTCATGCTAAAAGGCCAAAAGGAGGTTCTCACCAAAAGCCATTTTCCCAATGAAGCCACTCTAACAGATCTTCCACCCAATCTCCAGAGGTCTAAAGCACTATTAGTTATAGCCCTGACCTATCATTGAAGTTACCACAACTAGATTTTGCCCGCTAACTAGTATGGAGCAATTTTGGCTAGGCCTTTATCCAACCCAGGCCAGCAGTGCTAAACATATGTAAGGTTGGTAGCCTAAAAGGTTGGTAGCCTAAATGCTACCTAGGCTACTATCGTCAGGTGTCTCTTATGTCCAGCACTATGATGAATCTATCCGATCACACCCAATGGACTATCTAGATCCTAGCGTGGGCATAGACTCCTCAAAAGGAGGGACTTTCCGGCAACCTCAAATTGGAGGACACAGTAGGCACTATACTGGCCTACCAAGGCTGAGCTCTGGATCATACCATAAGAGCTTTCCTCCAAGCTAGGGATAAAACCAGTTAAGTTTCCCAGCTCAAAGAAAAACTAGCTCAAGCCAATGCACAATCTAAGTTAGAGGCTTTAAGAAGAGCTAAAATTGAAGGGGAGCTCGAAAGGGTTAATGATCGTGCCTCAGAACTGGAGAAAAAATTGGATGACAAAAGGGTTGCCTATCAGTAGGCTGAGGCAAGCTAGGCTGGTGAATGTAGGAGAAAAATAGAAGAGGTTCTGTTGACGTCAAATTTAGCCTTCGACTCAACAAATAAGATTTGTTTACATAGGAAGAGGCCGAGGTTCCTACCCTTGATAGGGAGCATATAGAGGCTGCTACACCTGCTACGGAGGTCAAGGACACTGCTTTGGCTGGAGAGAACGTGGTGTAGTCTTCTGAGGGTCCCGCTTAAAGTTTTTTGTAACCCAGCTCCTTTTGTTACATGTACTCTTGAATGAAATAAATTTTTTCAACTGTTAAGATCTTTTTATTTTATGCTAAAACAACTTGCAATTGGTCATTCTTGCTTAGCGAGGAGCTCGTCCTTGCTTATGCCCGCTTGTATGAAGTACCAAACGAGTTTTAAACCAAGTGTTAGGACGCTTTAACAAGAAGCTTGTTCTCATCTCAGGCCGCGTACACTTTGGCATAATTGATTAAGGGTTCATCTAAGTTTGGGGCTGTCTAACCAGTAATTTGTTTCAATTTGTTTTAGCTAGAAATTTGGGTAGCTTGCGCCCAAGTGTTAGGTCGCTTAGCAAGGAGCTCGTCCTAGCTTTGGTCATGGAACCTTTTATTTGAGCACAGAGTCGCTAAATAAGAGTTTGTTTTAATCGCGGCTTTTGAGCGAGTAGGGTGAATCTTTTTAGGCGAGTGTTAGGTCACTAGTTAGAAGCTTGTTCTAACCTTGGTCGTGAAACCTTTTACTCAACTATCGCAGATTTGCTTTGTGTTCACACTGAATGAGGTATTTCATAAGGCAAATAGACATTTATCATTTGAAATATCAATTGCTAGGTCACAAAATCATGGCTTTGAAAATTTTGAGCTCAAATAGGCATGTTAATTTAATAAATGTGACCTGACAATTTATGATACAAAAGGTTGGAGACTATACAAAATTTAGAGTTGGTACCCGGCTTTCGTCTTTCCCCTTTTTCAAGTGCTCAACTTTCAATGGGTCTATCTCCTGTACATTTCTTATTCAGCATAACGCTGTTGACCTCCACCCCCAGGGGATACTCGCCCTTTGAGGACTAGACAATAGTGTTCATCCAGTCCCTTGTATGATTAGTCTTCACCATTGTCTCTCTAGCTTACATACTGGTAAGGTCGCTGATTCTTTGAGAAGAATGCCATTTTGGTGGGCCAACCTGGAAGGCTGGGCCTTAGAACACTTGTCTTAAAGGGACGCTATTTGAGACATCCTCAGTGTGCTAGAGGGAGCGAGGACCATGATCGTTCAAAATGACCGTGGGAGCTTTTGAGAGATCTCCCATGGCCTGATGTCCATATTCTGCAATACACAGGGTGTGACATATCGAATAACTCAATGGTCGTGTTACCTATTCTGTTTTGGTCCGGGCTGCAGCTAAAGAGGGATGAGCCTTTGTCGCTATGTAGGAGATGTGCAACTTCCTTGTAAGCTCAATTCCCTTTGGCCCTTTGGTACGTGCAAGACCAAACTCAGATTGACTTCCGAGGCTACTCGTGCATTCAAAGGCTGAATTCCTTTCACTGATCTTAACAAAGTAAGGTTTTAGGTCGTCCTGCTGTTAAAATATAAATCTAGAGCCTTCCTAAACTAACACTTGCGCAGAATTTCCAAACAATATCTAAGTTGCCTCGGCATACTTCAACCTGAAAGGAGCCAATCTGTCAAAAGGAGCCCACTTGTACATTTCGGACAATGGATGTCTTTGTTGCCAGGTGCCAAATGAGTTTTGCAGCCAGTTCCTTCTAGCCAGTGTGTTCCGATCTCATCGTTCATTTTGGCTCTCGACCTTGCCACTCCAACTTTGGGGTCAAGTATATGGACTTCTAACGAGGCAGTTGTGTTCAGAGCATAGTCGAGGTTGTACTCTCTCGCTACCTATTGGTTATCTCTTACGATGGCCGTCTAGTAGCAGGTGAGGAATTTCATGACACAGTGGTAAATTGACATCGTGGCCCTGAGCTCATACAAGATTGGGTGAGACAAAATGGCATTGTGGTTCGAAGGCATGTCCATAATGACAACATCTACCATTATTTGTCTTTTGTAAGGCTCGTCTTCCAATTCCACAATGAGCATGATCTGACCTTGGCCTCCACATAGTCCCCGGTAAAACCCTGGAGCCTGGTACCGTAGGCCTTAGGCTCTTCTAGTCTATCTTCATCTGCTGGAAAGTTCGCCAGTAGATAAGTTTGCGGTGCTGTCATTATCCACCAAAGTCTTATGAATTTTAACATTTGAAACTGGCACAGTGATGACCAAAGCATCTACGTGGGGGTATAACACGCCATAGGCGTCTTTGTTACAAAAGGAGAAAGAGCTAGTTCAACTGACAGGCCTCCTGCTGTGAGCAAATGGTAGCAACTCTAGGCCTTTCTCATAAGAGCTCGTCTCTGTCTCTTTGAACACTCCATGTCATGGTTTCTGCTGATGAGTACACGGATTTCAGTGAGACTTGGGCATTGAGATCTGCATGGGGATGAGCTTATCGGTCCTGCCCTTGGTGATTTGCTACGTATTCGCTCAGGTATCCCCATCCGATTAGCTTCTCGATCTCCTATTTGAGATTCTTGCATTCATCCGTGTCGTGACCCGCGCTTCTATGGTACTTTCAGTACTTGAACTGGTCAGTGTCCTTCATTGACTTCTTTATAGGCCTTGCCTTAGGTAAAATTGAATCATTCTGTAGGATGTTAAAGATATTCTCAACAAAAGCATTGAGCTTAGTGAAGGGCCTGGACGAGCTGGATGGCTTTTCATTTCTCCGCAGATCTTTTTTGACCTTTTGATCTTTCTTCTCATCCTTTGGTGGTTTTTTAGACCACGAGCTCCTTCGATGGCTTTCTCAGCACTTATGTATTTATCAGCTCTCCTCAGGAGCTATTTATAAGTACTCTGAGGGTCTTCATGCATAGCCTACCAAAAGCGGGTATCCTTGTAAAGACCTGACTTGACCATTATCAAAACCGACTCATTTGCCTTTTTCATTGTCATGACTTGTCTGTTGAGCAGTGTAGGTAGCTCTTGAGTGGTTTGAATTTTCCTTGCTTAATGGTTCCTAACATCTCCTTGGGGTAACTCTAGCCTTAGACCACATAAATTGGGATGTGAACTTGGACGAGAGCTGTTCCGAACTGAGCACGGATTCTGGGGCCAAGTTCTATACTAAGTTTGCGCGTTTCCTTCCAGAGTAAGTGCAAAGGCCTTACACATGATAGCTCCATCCAGGACACATATCAATAGAGGTGAACGATTGGGTCTGTCTCACCACAGTAAGTCCCTATTTGAGGGAGCTTTATTTTTTACAGCATGACGGCCTCTCGAATGGAGGGGTTAAAAGGAGAGGGCCTCATCCACAGGTCATCAGCTCCCTTTCCCTTGGGTTGTTTCTGTTCAAGGTCGTTCAGTCATTTCCTCAGCTCATCAGCTCGTGGATTTACTGAGGGACTGGTCGCTGGCCTCGAGGGGTCTCTGGAGGCGAGCTCGACGTATGGCTATCATCATGAGTAGGCGTAGGACTTCTTCTCCTCTGCCTATGCTTGCTTGGTCGTAGGGGTTTTGGTGACCTTGGCCTTCTAGGACCTCATTGAGGACATGGTCCTAATCTCATGAAAACACTGCTTACAGCTGCATTTCTAGAGAGAGTCGGTGCAGCCCTTGCGGTAGAGGCTGGCTAATTGGAGTTTTGCATCAGAGTGAAACTCAGCCTTTTCCTAATGTGTTCTCTTGGAGAATTCATCATTTTTGGGGATCTTTCAACATTTTCGGCACACCAGGAGGAGTCGCTATGGAAGGATTCAGTCATGTTTTGTTGGGAAACTGGGGGCTTAGGTTGTTGTAACCATCAAACATCTTCAGCGAGGGCCTCTAACTATCGCCAGATAGTCTCGGTTCTGTTTCTAGCGCCGGCTGTGAGGGACCATCACAGTTGTGCCTCAGTTCTTTCAAAATATGAGAGGTAGTCTGATATTGCTGCTTCTTGTTCTTTGGCTTTCAGAGTGTCTTCCACTCATTTTCCTTCACCGGGAGTTAGTTTTCAATGGACGTTGATTTTTACACAGCTTTTTATATGATTTCCCACAGACGATGCTAATTTGTTGACGTTAAGTTTGGCCTTCGACTCAACAAACAATATTTGTTTATGTGGGAAATTCGTATTCCGATCTTATAAGCAATAAATGTAAAATACTCAAAGAATGCTTGTAATAAATGGAAGATAGTAAATGTACCACTGACAAGAAGAATGAGATTTAGATGTCGAACCCATTCTCAGTTTCGTTTCCCTCTATTTATAGTATACATTTGCCATTTGCGTGGGGGCAATGATTGCACGCATTTAATGTTGGGCTAACAAGAATTACGTAAAGGTCAAATTGGTTGAGATTAAACCTTCACTTTTTGACTAATGGCTGCCTAAGCCATGCATGAGATAGGTAACCACCGCTTTGCATTTAATGCTAGAGTCCCATCAGCTGCAAGTGATAAGGTTTCCCACATAGGTTCCCAATCTGCTGCTTAACAGGCATGCTCGCTAGGTCGCGGTTCTAGGTTGAGGTACTATGAGCTGGCTGGCATAGTGCCCAGGCAACCTAAACCACTGTCATGCTGGAGCAAAGATTCGATCCTCAGGTCACTGAATCAGGTCTCAAGATCTTCTGGTCGTTAGGTCGTCAGGTCGTCAGGTTGGGTGAGGCACTTGGGGCCTACTTCCAAGACCTTGCAACCGCTGACCTCTGTTGACCATTGACCCTTACTGACTTTATGACCTAGTGGCCACAAGTTCAAACCTCAGCGATCGCGATGTATAAGAACTCCAACGAGTTCAATACTAACATGGATCTTACCTTTGTCACCGCTTATAAGGAGATGATTAGGGCCTTAATTGCTAAAAAGCCTAAATTCCTAATCAATTTCCTCTATTCTGAACTTACCTAGTACTGCTGAGCTAAAGGACTGGATGGTGGAGAACGAGCTGATGACAAAGCAGACCAACCGTGAGAGAACCTGGGGTCAAAGTGAATCGCTATAAGGTTCCTCCTTCTTTGTTTTTCCTTTACTTATTTTACACGGATGTTCTCCTAATGTATTTCCTACTTTTTAATGGAATTTCAATTTTATTATTTATGACCTCTTCTCATTAGCTTATTTAACGTCATTCCCCAATGTCTAAGACTCGGTTTTTTTCTCTTACATTAGGTCGCGTTCTTGGGAGACGGACCTCAGTACTAAAAATTCTTGTGGGCTAGGTGGCCTATGTTCATCTTATGAGTCTCTTTGAAAATATACTTTACCGTTTGACTTATTTAAACAGCTCATGTGTTTTCAAGAAGTCACAAATATAATCTAAGTTCTACAGGCAAGGTACATAAATTAAAAAGGGGATTAAACAAAATAACCATCCAGTTGCATTACACCCCGTTAAAAGATAGAGGTCAATAAAAAAAATGCCTTCACAAATATGTGAAAATGTACTTCAAAATCTGCGACTTCATCAAAATCAGATCTGCACTAATTAGACTGTTTATTAACCAAAAGCTAGCACATCGACCTCAATAGGAATCACTATTTCCATTCCAAATGCAAGTGTAAAGGGAGTTTTCCCAGTAGCTGTACGGGCCTTGTTTCTGTGGGACCACAAAACAGCTGGAAGATTTTCTGCACAGCAACCTTTTCATTCCTCGAAACTTGGTTTTTAAGATGTGTTTCAGTACCTTATTCACAACCTCGACTTTCCTGTTGGATTGGGGATGATTATGTGTAGAAAAATGCTTTCATTTATGCTCATCACAGAAAGCTGCAAAAGGCTCGTTATCAATCTGTTTTCCATTACCTATCATAATTGAATGCGGAACTCCATAGCAACATATGACAGACTTCTATACAAAGTCTGTGGTCTTTTGTTCAGTCACTTGAGCGAAAGGTGAATCCTCTACCCCCTTTGTGAAGTAATCCACTGCTAGTATCACATATTTGACATTGCCTCTAGTGGTGGGTAAGGGTCTGATCAGATTTATCCCCCACTTGGCAAAGGGCCAGGGGCTCATAATCAAGGTCCGATCGACGGGGAGACTCCTTAACAAGAGGGCACACCATCGGCATCTGTTGAAGCTTTGAACAAACTTTGTTGCATCTCCTTTCAAGAAGGGCCACTAGTACCCATGTCTAATCAATTTGAACGTAAAAGCGTCCCCCGACTATAGTTTCCACACACTCCTTAATGAATGTCATGCAAAGCACACCTAGCCTCTTCATTATTCAAGCACCAAAATATAGGTACAGAAAAATACTTCTTATAGAATACTCCAACAATCACTTTGTATCAAGCTGCTAAGGTTCTAAGGTTCTAACTTTTTGCGCTTCTCTTGGGTATGGGAGCAATATCCTCCCTTCCAAGTACTGGATGATGGAGGTAATCCAGTTAGGTAATGGCTCATTATGTAATAAGGTGACCTAACCACCTCTAATAGGAAGGGTGTAGCACTCGAGCTATGGGAACACAAGTTAAAGTTTGTGTACTAGCACTTGTAGAAAGCCGAGCTAACAAGTCAACATGATAATTCTAAGTTCGGGCAATTTAATGGATATCTGCTTTATCAAAGCCTTTCAAAGCAGCTACTACCAACCAATGGTAAGCCTCCATATTCCCTTCATTGGTGTGAAATTCTCCTCTTACCTGGTTAATTATTAATTGAGAGTCACTCAAGATCTCAATATTCTTGATACCTATCGATCATGCCATACTTAATCTACTGAGAAGAGTCTCATACTCGCCTCATTATTAGTAGCAGGGAAATCAAATCGTAAAGCTTGACATTAGTACTGTTTGTCAATATTGATAAGGATAAGACTAACACCAGCTGGATTTGATGTGGATAAACCATCTACAAGGAGTTCCCATACCCTAGACTCTGCATGCTCACATTGTATCGGAGGCGTGAACTCCGCCACAAAGTCCGCCAAAGCTTGACATTTAATTGCAGTTCGAGGGCTGAACTTTCTGTCATACTGGCTCAACTCTATTACCCATTTCATGGGATGGCGCGACGGCATTGGCTTATGCAGGACTTGCCTCAAAAGATTATTAGTTAATATCATAATGGAATGTTCTGAGAAATATGGTTTCAACTTCCTGGTAAACATGACAAGGCAAAAAGCTAACTTTTCCATTGGTAAATAACGAAGTTCAGCTTCATGCAATGCTTCGTTAACATAATACACCTGCTATTGAATTTTTTGCTCGGCTCATATCAATACATGCTAACTGCGTGAGTAGAAACAGCTAAATATAGGTATAAGAACTCTACAAGGATTATTTTTGCTAACACTAGTGGTGTGACCAAATGTTTTTCAAGGTTTTCAAATGCGTCTTGGCATTCTTTATTCTAAGCAAAATCTTTGTTCTTCTTGATTTCTTTAAAGAAGGCCAACATTTGTCGTTAAACCTTGAAATAAATCAGTTTAGTGTGGCTACTCGCCTGTAAGGCTCTAAACCTCCTCCATTCATGTTGGTGACGTCATTTCAGTGACAACTTTATTCTTGGAAGGACTCGCTTCTATGCCCCTATAGCTAACCATATACCCCGGAAATTTGCCTGAATTAACCCTAAAGTAGCACATTTTTTTTATCCAACTTCATTTTGTACCTCCAGAATATCAAACAACTAATTTTGGTGCTTATTATGATCTCTTGCCTTTATACTCGTTATGAGCACATCATCCACATATACTTTTATGGTTTTGCATATTTGCTTCTGAAACATAATGTTTACCAGCCTCTGA